>JAQLOL010000026.1:27767065-27786084 GCA_029783665.1 Naso thynnoides
CACTGGTTTAAACTGCTACATCAACGAGCCTCCTATCAGCGGGTCATGGAATCTAATGCAAGACGCAGAGTTCACACCAGTTTATAATGTGTTCAAGGGAGTGGTCAAGCAGATTAGGAGAGCTGGGAAGTGCGTTGTTATGGAAGACCATAACAACACACCAACCTGCTATTACACCTGAGGATCAGCTCATCCTAAAACACTCTGCTGCGCTATGGCCAGACAATCCGAAAAGCCTACTTAACAAGGTCTGGTACGACCTCCAGTTACATTTTTGACAGCGAGGGAAGGAGGGGAAAAGAGCCCTTAAACCTGACCCCCTCATCTTAAAAAATGATTGAAACGGTGCCAGGTATTTCACTGTTAACGAGGAAACTACAAATCATAAGGACCTGCTGGAGAGAGAGACAAAGAAAACAGGAGAGGTGCCATGTGTGAGGAGCCAGGCAACCCCCTCTGTCCAGTCGCTTTCCTGATAAAATACCTCAGCAAAATCCCAAAAAAGCCCTCTACCTGAAACCCAGGATGACAGCGGCTCCCACAGACACCATGTGGTACACCGCAGCTCCGCTGGGAATCAACACACTGGCACAGATGCTTCCCAGGATGTGCAAGGAGGCGGGGACACTTGCTGTTTACACCAATCACAGCCTCAGGGCCGCTGCCATCCAGAAGCTGTCAGATGCAGGACTTGAAGCGAGGGAAATCATGACAGTCAGTGGGCATCAGTAAGTTGTTGCTTGAGCTATGTAACATTACTGTAGAGTCGCGATGGCGATGCATGATACTGATTAGGCCTAATGTCCTCACCCTTAAAAAATTTTGTTTGTCTTGCAGGTCTGAAAGCTCATTAAAAAGTTACTGAAAGCCATCTATGGACAGCAGGAAAAGATGGAGCCACATACTGTCAGATCAATCCTCAGAATCGACCATGCCTGTCAAGCGACAGTCGACCATACTTTCATCCAACATTTATTTCACTGGCTGCACAATCAACGGCAACATGCAGATCAATTTGTATACTAATACAAAGTAGCATAGTGCCTGCTTTGGGTGCCTGGCGCAGCGGCAGTATGTGTACGCTGCATTGCCATGGCAACAGTGAGAGTCTAATCCAGAGGGAATTGTTTTTGTTGGCCGAGCCAAATAAAATAAATAATCTATTTTGTCATCTTTCCTCAGCATTTTCTTACCAAGTATCGCTATTTAAACTGTTGTTAAACTGTTGTATAAAAGCAATATCACACTCGAGGTCGTGATGTTGTGCTGTAAAATGTGGCCTCGTGCCTACGACCAAATCACAGCAATGACGATATTACAGTACAACATCACTCCCTTTCGTGTGATATTGCTTAAATGGCATGAGGGGTTCTTTTTACTTTTATACTTTGATTGTTTTAGAGTCTTTTTTTACACAAGCATCCATACATCCGATTAAGTAAAGAATGTGTGTACTTTTGCCACCTCTGCAAACAACATATAGGCACAACAAAGATGAAAATGCTAGAATTAGTAAAAAGTTCAATATAAAAGATGAGGATAAAGCATTTTGTAAGAGTGCATCTCATGTAGTTATAAATGTTGACTTAAACAAACTTAAAGTCCATGTAAAGTGATTTCATAGTTTTGTTTCTTAACACACTACCGTAGACAATGATTGCTGAAAACATGTACAAATGCTAAAAAATATGCAGAAGTGCTTTGTGAGTTTCAGCCTTAAACTGTTTTTAACCAGTTTCCTGATCAGGATTTTTCGGGCACCCCAGGTTGCAGTGGTGATTGTTATTGAAAGTTGACATTTGACACCCTCATGCGAGTTGGCATGGTTTCAAAGCTTGCATGCAGTCACGTCTCCAGTTTTAAGAAAATACTTTATTTTCTATCATTTCCAAACTTAATTTTATCTACTGTAACTTTTTTAATCATTAAAATTTGAATGGTTATTAAAACATTTTTCTGCAGGGGAAAAACTCAGAAAAGGTGTTTTTTTTTCTACTTTACACACTTTCAGCCAACACTGTGTTTTGCATGCGAAAACCTTCCGCAGCAGAACAAAATGATGAGATGGGATATTGAAATTTAACAGCGGCTAGATCTCCTTCAAAACATCTGCTATGTATTGTTTGTACCAAAATATCCACTACCAAATCTTAAGAGCACCTGACCAGACTCAGACAAAAGGAAATAAATAAATACATAAATAAGTGAATACATCCATGCTGGATGTTCTTAGTGAGCATCTTCAGGAGTTTAAGGATTTATGGTGGTGTCTTGGATTCAAAAATCAGCAAACTGAAACAGGAAGTTATTCATATTAAATAAAACATATGCAGGATAATCTAATCATTTGTAGAATTCCCAAGAGTGCAACAGACAATCCAGAAACTCTCAACAGAAACTTTGTGAAGAAATAAGAAAACTGAAAAAAATTAAAATCTGTATTTTAAGCATAAAACAACACTGTCTGTAAAGCTGTGGTGTGTTTTTCTGCAGAACACAAGAATATGTTCAGGTTTCCCCTCTTTAAGTATTCGGTGACAATCCCGACAATGAGCGACATTTTTTCCCTCAAAACCCCAGCTCTTCTTCCTCCCTCTTCTTCTGCCCTCTTGGCTCTTGGCTCATCTGCTTCATGCCCCACTTGACTCCGATGATATGAGATTTCAATTCCCCATGGCAACCGGTGGGACTTGTGACCATCTCCACTTTCCTGTCTCTAATTCCTGCTCCTTTCATTTGCATAGAAATAACATTTTGGGATGAATGAACGGTCCCCTCTAGTCCCAATCTGTGTCTGTCTGAGAGCTCTGAGCATCTTATTTGTGTTCCTGCCTGCCTTTACCAGTGTGAACATTTACCTCGTGATGTGAATGATGAGGCTGACAGCATGGAGGAGCTGATCTGATCTCTCTGAGCTTTGAGCCTCATTTCTAACATCGCCTTTGGCCGTGTGTTTTTATTGCTCTCATATTTCATCAAACAATCTCACCAACTAGCAGGTAATGACATAATTAACCTACAGGGGGGAGTGCCCTCGCCGCCAGGACAATGGATTTAATTGCTGAGACTTCAAAGAAACGCCAGCCAATCAGAGAGGTCGAAGTGAGGAGGGATTGTGAGCAGAGTGCCACCACTGAGCACCGGAGACAGACAGCAACAGGCAGCAACAATGAGCACAGAATTAATAAAGTTCTTTGATGACATTAACTTTGCAGGTCCAGGCAGCGCTGAGCTTTGTGTTTTACATCCACGTCAGAAATACAAAAACCTACTGAAGGGCTTTGAGATTCTAAAAAAATACAGAAATCCACTTTTATTTTAATAGCAGGTCCAAAAAATGCAGATGCAGATCATTATTCTTTAGAAAAGGCAGAATTTTGAAAGCAGAGCAAATTAAGATAAATTTAGATGCATGTAGATGCTGTTTGCTTGCCACTGTAATAAAAGCTTATTATTCAAATCCTTGTTGCGGCGGTTGGACTTTTTGCCTTGCTCACAGTTACATAATTCTTTTTTTTTTTCTCCTCTGCTGCACTAATGGACCACCTGAAGGCTCCCTGCACACAATTTCTGTTTAGAATAAGATTACCTACACCAAAGGTAACTAATCACCTAAATGAGCTTCAATTTCTGCCAAAAGACCTCTTGTTATAAGAAGGCAGCTTTTTTTTTTTCCTGCCTCTCCACACTTGCAAGAAAACCTAAAGATAAAAAAGAGCTCATATGAGCCACCGCGGCAACTCCAGGTCAGAATAAAGTGAAGCAAATCCTGGATTTTCAGTGTCATTAGAGGAACAAAAGTTCAATGTCTCTCTGACCTTTCCTTAAAACAATCATACCAGAATGAATTCTTGTGCACCAATTTTAACCAAATGTAATGCGTACATGGCAAATAAATGTCATGGTCTCATTCTAGCCAGACAGAGGATAACCCTTATATAACCTCTTTTTTTTTCTTTTTTTAAATCTCGGAACAGTCTTTCTTTCTTTCTTTCTTCCTTACTTTCTTTAGCCCCACTGATGATTAGGTAATAAGAAAAGCTAATTGTTGTTTGTTCTGTCCAACGTTTTGCATTGGCAAGTAATGTACAATTAGGGATCCCCAACTAACGACTTTAAATGGTTTTAGCCCCTTTTTGCCTCTTGGGGGCAGCAGAGACAAGTCATAAATACTACACACACAAATAGTTTGACTTGCAAGATTTTGACGGAAATCCAAGGTTGGTTTTAGGCAACAAAAAGGGGCTATGCGGTGGCTTAGCGATTAGCACTGTTGCCTCACAGCAAGAAGGTTCTGGGTTCGAATCCAGGTCAATTGATCTGACATCAAGAGAGTCCTGGGTTTAATACCTGGCTGAAATTCGCATGTTTACCCTGTGCTCCGGTGTCCTCCCACCATCAAAACATGCTTGTTAGGCACATTAGGTTATGTTGGCCTAATGTGGTGGCGTTCAAGACCAACACTCCACTCAAACCTTGTACTTTTGGTGAATAATGACAATAAAGCTGCTTTGCTTTTACCAAAATCATTAACTTAAGATTTGGGAGAAATTATCTTGCTGAGTATCATAACGTCTTGTGTTGAGGCACAATAGTCATTAAATTTTAGCAATAGGATTCCTGTAGAAAGACACATATTGCTTAATAAAAAGTCATGCTGAATGGCATAAAAATTTATGGACATTTCAAGCTCGTATACTCGAATCCTATTGATTAATTTTTTAGTCTATTTCACAACTTGCTGCTGTGGGCTGTGCCACTTTGCATATGGTGTGCAACAGGCTTTTTTAATGGAGCTTTTGCTGCCTGCAGTGAGAGTGAACCATCGCAGTGAAGCTGTGGGTCATAAAACTAAAACAGTAAGCTGAAGGATGATAAAAACCCAAAGGGAACTGCAAAGCCTAATGTGGGTTCGTCACTATGGGTGACTTTTGATCACAGTTAGTTATACAGTTCAGTGCAAATATAAAAATATCAGTTGTAGCCACTTTAATATTCCTTCACATTTGTAAAGAACAGTGGACAACATCTGTGCAAACTGCCCAATCATCTTAAGGTTTTTGTGAGGCTTTTTGTAAGTTTTTCAAGCAACAGATATTCCTGTTGACCCCCATCTCTCGTTTCTACTTCAACACCATAGAGACCATTTTGGCCGGCCTTTAGAGCGGCAGCGGCAGATAGTGAGAAGGCCGGGACGCTTGGAAACCCCGTGGGGTCGATGGCGGCCAAACTTAGCTTGAGCAAAGACGGAGACAGAGACAGAGGGGACAGAGAAGTCGACTTACTGGCTGCCTAAAAACGTCTAATCTTATAAGAAGTCTGCTGCCTGCTGACAGGGGAGCGCCGGGACGCCAAATACAACTTTAAAAGCTTTTTTTTTTCTTCTTCCACTCTCCACATTCCTTTATCACAGACAGGCCATATGCTGGAGGCTGAAAGGGGAACGCTCCAGAAGACGCCTGGCAGGAGACCCCAGTGGAATCATGGGAGGAAAAAGCATGTGTGTGCATTTGCGCCGCATGTTTCCTTTCTTTCAGCATTTCTCTCAAATAAAACAACACTAAATATTTCATGTTATGAATTTTCTTTGGAATAATGGAGCTTTTGTTTTTACATGCTTTCCCCCACTGTCGTTAATATTAAAGGAGGCCATTACAGAAACGTCTAAATGGATGCATTGTGTGGGCTGAGGGTCTGTGGAGGAGCTGCAGCAGTAATTCTCTGCCAGGAGTCAAGCAGCCACATGGAAACACAGCAACACATTCTGCCAACAGTATTAAGAAATGACACTGACCTGTTTTTTATTAACATTTGAATTGAGGCAAAAGTGAGCCTGCTTGCATCCAGAAGGAAATATCAGTTTCCAAATGAAATATGTGATCTGGAGAAAAATGATTTCTATGATGAAAGCAAAAATTTATAAGACAGCTTCAACAACACTCACAAAAATGTTTTAAACTAACCATTAGACTGACACGTCTAAATAGTCCAACTACATATCATGGACCTGATGACATACAGAACCTGCACATGTCTGTGTCTATGGTTTTGTCTATGTCATCTTTCATATCCATCCAGCTACACTGCACGATGAGCCTGGATCAAGGCTGGCCTTGCAGTTGTGGAAAATGTCCCAGTGGCCATCTGCAGTACTGCAAGAATCCCAAAATGTATTTTCTCATGGACACCATTCATAAAAGACACATCTGCACTGCTGCATGAGATAAATCAGTATATTTATTACAGTTCCATTGTTATGATCACCATTAAGTTATAATATTTGTAAATATTTCCAAAAAGTCCATTTTAAATGTGTCTGTGTAATAAAGCAGTGGGTTTTGTCCAGCGTTCAGTTCATGTAAACATCTATGACAAAACTTTTTCTGCAGAGGAGTCAGAGTCATCCGACAAAGATTCAGTCACAGTCAGTTGTTTTTCATACAAAGGACACAAAGACAAAAAATACGAAGCAAGAAACTTAATAAAGTAACGTTATGTAGGACTTCATTACTATGCTATTGGGTGCCCCCACAACACTACAGGTTTTTCCCCCATGTGTCAGTGATTCAGCAAGAGCCACAACACATTACATTTAAAGCAACATTATATGTAACTTTGACCCATGGCTTCAAAAAATGAAACTAAGCAATGTATGTTAATATGTTGCACAAAACAGTAATTATAGCAAAATCAGGTGATATTTTATTAAGAAAATGTCTGCTGGTTTTCCCTCTGATGTCCTACGTCTGCTCTGTCTCTCTGCAGCCTTTTACTTAGCACAACTGTCCCAAACAACTACTAGGTCCACTGGCAGCCTACATGTTGCTTTCAGGAACCTCCGTTAATCAGAGTTGAGGCAGAGCAGTTGTATGTCATCAAAAGAAAAACCAGAGGACATTTTCTCCATAAAATATGACCCAGTTTTACTAGAATTGTTGTGTTGTACTTCGTATTAATGTGCATAGTTCGGTTTTGTTTTTCAAAGCTATGGGTCACAGTCAGCAGTCAGCTACTTATTCAGCATCAACAAGTCCAGTTTTGTGTCTGTCTGCTGCTTTTTTTAAGCATAGCTATCCTCAACAAATACCTGCCAGTCTGAGATAACTCATGCTGGTCCTCTTGCTCGTTTACTATTTCTTTTCTTCTATCAGCACCCTTTTACAGTATCTGCACATCTGACATGAATTGACTCAAACCTCCTCTGATGGCGAGGCGAAACACCAACACTCCCCTCATGCTGTTCAGCTGCAGCTATGCCATGCAGCGGCATACATGTTGCTTTCAAGAACCTTCGTGAATCACAGAGTTGAAGCCGAGCAGTTTTAGGAAGTCAGAGAGAAAACCAAAGGATATTTTTTTCATAAAATGTGAATTGGTTATTCCAAAATTACTCTTTTGTGCAACAATAAAAGTCTTTCATATCAGTTTGTCTTTGAAGCATACAACTGCCCCTTAAACTGTGAGTCCACTGCAGCCTACATCGTCCATCTGTCACCTCAACAGCATCAAAATCACAAGCGTGGTATTAGAATGTTTTTTTGACTCTCGGAGCTATGGCTGCAAACTTTCCTGAGCCTGGGTTTCCTGTAAACGGAAACACTTAAAGAGACATTCTCCTCCATTCACTTGGTCTCTGCTGTGGGACGCTCTGCCTCACATCTTTGATGCTGTTCCCTTTCAAAGTAAAACAAGACATGAATTTAACATTGCCACTGTTTATCTTTGCTGAGGCTAAAGCGGCTTTCAAATGCAGAATATTTCCTGCGGCCATGTTGCTTAGAACAATTTAGCAGTTTAAAGTCGTTTTTAATGTGTCGGTGTGTGGCTCCTGTGAAAGAACTTGCCAGCACTTTTTTCAAAGACAAACAGCAGAATTAACATCAAACATGTCGCTGGTGCTCTATCTTAGAACTTCCACAGTGCTTGAAAGCAACTGCTTAACATCCATTTTTTATTAACCATCTTTGAAAAAGTTGTGGAGAATTTGGTGTACATTGCGAGCCTGTGGTGTTTGCTCTGGTTTGGTTGTGTTGCCTGTGATCTGTCTCACTGCCTCGGGTCACTTTGAGCTTTGTTTGCTAACACTTTCTTCTGTTCCTCTTCTTTGTGTCCGTTCATCACTTTCTGCTCGTCTCAGCAGGGAGGGAAGTTATTCACCTTCGAGAGACAGGGTGAGGAAAAGAGCAGGTGGCCCCTCAGTACAAACAAGCCTTGGCCCAACACGTCTTTCATCTCTGCAAAATGTTTAGTGAAATATTTAAAGAGCTTTGTGTGTTGTTGCACATGAATAAGTTATTATAAGTGTGAGTGGTTGAAACAAACAACTGCTACAAATACTCAAAAACACTTGAAAAACATCTTGATATGTCTATTATATAACAATGGAAACTTTTAAAGGGGGTTGAGTGGGGTTGTTAGCCATATAAATGAATGCTTATGTAAGAAATCAATATCACCACTGTAGTTTGTCACCAGACAGCTGTTTATTTTGGCACTACACTTTTTCAACCTAATTTTCTCCTTGTATCATTGCACCAACTTGTGCTAGCTTCTGCTGCACACAGTATCACTCTGCAAATCAGCTGTTTGGCTCAGACGGTAGTGAGACCAGACTGAAATAACCCGCTGTCTGGTGGCAAACTAAAGGAGTGAAAAGCTCTTAAATTTAGCGTACGTTTGAACGGATATTGATTATTTTTTTAATGAGCATTTATATATGTAGCTAGAAACTGTTTTTCTGCTAACCCTGCCTGCAACAGTACAATGTTGACTTCCAGTGCAGTGATTTCTTCCCCCTTCTCATATAAGTGTAACCGCTGATTGCCATCTGCAGAAGGTAACAGACGATGCATAAGTACCTCATACAACCCCACTTTAAAAATACTTAAGTTTTCCCTAATGTATGTCAGGTCACTTAAGTCAGTGGATATTAAATCTGAACCTGCTGAGGTGCTGCAACTCTCAGTGGTGACCTTAGAAAATGACTTTTGAATCACTATAAAAAAAGTCTGGATTATTTTTGCCTTGAGCATAAACTTACTGGTGTGTCAGGCTGATTGCAAAGCCTCAGTTTATTTGGTTGGCTTCTCTGCATGAGACATAGCGTTAAAGACTGCTGCAAGTGGAGGAAAAATTCAGTGGACAAAATCAGTGGTTTAGATGTTAATTTGGTTTTGTACGTGGGATACACAGGAAAGACTTCTTTTTATATAAGACTTTAAGTTCAGCATATTTTATGTCTAGAGGAGATGTGGATACAGAAAAGACCCTGATGACAGGATAACACAATATAATATATACAAGCATCTATCTATCTATCTATCTATCTATCTATCTATCTATCTATCTATCTATAGGCAGCCTTTGTATGCTGGATATTCTACTTCTTTGAGGCCTTGTTTGCAAGTTGAAAGCTGGTGGATTCTTGTGATGTTTCAGAGTGCTGTGGCATGTTTACAGTTACAGTTTTTGCAACACCCCATCACTTTAAAATGAAACAAAACTGTGTTTGCAGCTCTTAAAAAATCCGTAAGTTAAGAAAACAACACATTGCTAGAAATGTCCTGGTTACTCAATACTATACATACCTGAGGACAAATGCAAAATGCACCTGCCAACTGGTTAGAGATGCATATGTGCTCTTTATATTAACAGAAAATGGCTAACATGTATATGTATAACAACAGTCTCTGCTGCCGAAATTGAAGCTCCACTGCACATATCTGAAATCCTAATATAACACACTGATGTTTTAAGCAACTTGTGGCTCTTCAGCAGTTGAATGACAGGTGATGACAGAAGTTGCAGGTACAAATCCACCCGGATGCTCTCTGTGTTGGTCACCTGTCAGTCAAGCGATGTCATGTTCCACTGAAGGCCCTTGCTGTCTGCTGACACCGTCAGACAGCGCTGAGGGCGGCGCAGTCACATCTGCTGTTGTTTCTAAGTGGCTGCTGGAAATACTTTCCAGGAGCAACACTCTTCATTTAAAAAGTTGAAATATATTTAACCTCTGGTGCTCTGTGCCCTGAGCGCTCAAAATATGCGAAGCCGCCGGGAGCTGCAAGTGATTTCTTTAGAAATGATATTAAAGAGAAGTCAGAGCTTCTCCCAGCAGACGCACGACCTGAAGCAGAGCTGCAGCCACAGAGTCACGACTGCCATCGTATCAAAGGGAACCTTTATCTCACCCTGCTCCAGAAAGCTCACAGTCGCTTTGTTCTCCCACCACAATAAATGCCTCAGAATCAGACTTAGGGAGACGCTCTGACTTACAGCACAATTCACAGAAAATATGCTGTGATTTATGTCAGTTGCATCAATTCAAAGAGATTCTGTGTATGAAAACACACAAACAAAAGCATGGCAGCTGTGTTTGACCCAGTCATGGTCACAACACAGAACAAAGAAACATGGCTGCATTGTGTCTGTGACATAACAAAGAGGCTGAGGTGGAGTCATTCTTCAACACTTTGAATCAACAATTCTAAATCAAATTAAATGAATTTTTAAAATTCTTACAAGCTATGTTTCTGGTAATCATCATCACTCACAATCACTCACTGCAGATGTGGAATTTCCAGATTGCTAAACTCCTCCCCTGAAGAGCCTTACACAAATTATTTGATTTGATTATCGATTTGATCAAAATTACAGTGCATTAAAAAGTATAAATATATACTGTTAAAGCTAAGGTCTAGCTTGCAACCAATTAAATTCATAATGTGGGATTTGTAAACGTTTTATTTGAGTGTCAATTGTTGAGGAGCATCCTCTGAGTCTACATAGAAAACAAGAGAGGGAAAGATTTTAACATTTTTTATCCCTAACTCAGTATTTTCAAGGGACTTTTTACTGGTCATGTTGAGCACTTTTCATTTCTCACCATGAGGTTCTGTAAAGTTTGACTGTGATCTTGTAGGATACAGAGACCAACAGCAAATAAACAAATAGCAAAATCTGTCAATATTTTGTGAAGTTTATCATGTCATTTGGAACAGGCATCGTTTTGTTTCTTTAAAGGCTGTGAGACTAGATATACTGAGTTTCACTGGCTTCAATAGGACACAGAACACTTGGCTCACTTGGTTGCTGCAGTGGAGACGGAAGAATGAAATGCACCTCTTTGCTTTTCATCTCTTCTGTAGGAAGAACATTCAGAGTGATAATGCCTTCATTTGCAGAGGGACTTTTCTTTTGTGAGCTGTTGATGGCACCCTTGACCTTGGAGAAGCTGTTCTCATTACGCTGGGAGGCTCTGATGTCATCTTGACATGAACTTCCTGTTTGTGAGGTTCCCTGCTGTGTTTAAAGGGCAAACTCAGGGCAGAGTGTCAGGCCATCAGTATTTCCATGTTAGCAATATGTTTCCATGTGGGCGGGGCAACATTATACATATGAAACGTGCCAGATTCACATATAAACATATTAAGAATCACTTCATTAAACCAACCTCTGTGCCACCTTGACCACCGCCCTACGCTGATTTACACCTGCTCTGCATCATCCTGAATTCAATTATGTTGTTTTATCTGTTACCAACACATACTAGACACAAATAGCTTCTTTTTTTTGTTTTCAGGCTCTCGGGAAATTTACCCATAATCCTCTCTGGTTGCATCCCTTTAGGTCAAGGAGCTTTGCGACAGCGTCATGTATGATTGCATCTTCATCAGGGTCACCTTGTACTTCAATAGAAATCGGCTCCGGTGTTCCTTTCTTCAGTCACCCTCCATCTTTTTTGTTTTCCTCCAAAGGATGTTGAGGCGAAGCTGATGAGAATAATCTACATGCTAGAGAGAGAAAAAAGAGAGACGAGAAAAGAAGGGAAAGACGGCGCGTCAAAACTTTGAGACGGGAGGCGATGATGCAAGTCCAAGGCAAGACGTCTAATACCCCCGGCTAACGATCCAGCAACTGGAATGCAAACCCTCGGTAAGCTCAGGTGGGGAGGTTTGGTTTGGGGAGGGGAGGATTTTTTTTCTTTTTTTAAGGGGTGGGGGATTCAGGGTATCACTCTGCTTCAGGGCCTTTGACGTCGGTGTCACTTCCTCTTCCTGCAGAAATATTTCAGAGGCAGCAAGCGATGATCAAGGAGGGAGACTTTGGATGCAGACACAATGTCTCTGCACTGCAAATAACAAGTGTTCAACTCTCAGTTTCAGACTGAACCTCAGAATTATTTACGTGTAAACAAGTCGTTCAGTTCAGTTCAGTTTTTAATAAAGAAACCTTATTCACACTCGCCCAGAAATAAATAAATAAAAAATATAGCACTGCCATGGCGGCTGCAGCTGCGTTGTCTCACAACATTATTAATTTTATTTTATTCAAACTTTATAGTCATATTCTTCTGTATTTCATTTCCTGTTTTTAATTTGTTGGGTTTTAAACTTGTGATCTATACTTTGTAAATTTGTTCTGCTGTTTGAATAACAAAAAGGAATCTTGATTGTTAAAAAATGTGGTTTAATTAAGTCACATTTTTCTTAACTGTAGAGTAATTGGCACTTAATTTAGAATTGTCTTCCTTTAACATGTCGTTTATGTTTGTGTATTTTGCTTTGTCTCACTGTCAACAAATTCTATGAAAAGTCCAACAACAACGTGTCAATCCACCTTCTTACTCTCTCGGCTCATGGTCCTTTCCTTCATTTCCACAATTAGTAGAGCAGTGATGAAGCATACAAATCTATTCTTTGTAGAAAATCAGTATCTGGACCTCATAGAAGTGGTCGATAACAGCAATCACATTATCATCACTGTCGAAGTCCTAATAACTGGGCTCCTTACTCATCCTGGGAAGGAAGTCTTGGTCTGAGGGTGCCAAATCAGGTGATCAGGGTCGCTGTCTGACAAGTTCAAGTACGCATTTCTGCACAAAAGTCATTGTTGTCCATTTTCAGACAGAACACACTTGTAATTTTCAACTGCTTAAAAAAAAAAAACTTCAATTTTTCTGCATCACTTAAAGAGTTTAACTCTATGTGCCGTTAAACAAGAGCTGTCATCAGCCCCTTTTGGTTTTGTTTTTATAACTTTGATGCCTTCACCTGATTGTGTGCTGTCATTTTCTAGCTCAATCAGTCCCAGTGGGCAGTGGAAACCAGAGCAAAGGACATTTAAATGAAGAGGATTCAGCATGTATTAGCACTTTTTTCTCCTGAGATCTTAAGTTAATGTTTTTTGCCCTGAGGAAGTCGAGAACATCTGCCAGTTCTGCTTGAAAACTTTCTTAATTCAAAAAGAAAAAAAAAAGGATATTTTCAGTGTGCTGCTTGATCTGCTTTATACTCATCTTACATTTGAGCCCAGCTGTACCTGGCCTCTTCCACTTCTTCACAATGAACACATGAAAACACGGGAGAGCTCTCCTTTTTATCTCCTGACACTTCAAAGAGAATGCATGCAAAATTTAACATGCCTACTTACCACCAGCACGGCTCACAGATCCGTCCTGCCTGCATTAGAGTGAAGGCGCCTCATGGGGGGGAGGTTGGCGTGGGTGGAGGTGAGGTGGGGGTGACAGGTGGCTCCTCTGTTCAGTCAAAACCAACGACACAAACTTCTTCATTTGTGACTCCTTTGGCTGCAGGAAGTTTTGGGGAAGTCGGTGCACTCACACACCAGTTTTATCATTTTTAACAATAAAATATCACAAAGCTTTCACATTCCTGCAAATTCTCCACATGCACCAGGATTTCCTTTATGTATTATCTTTTTAAAATTGTGACTCTGGCTTGAAAAGGTCACATATATTTTGAATGTAAACAGTAACTTTCTCCTCATTGACTACAGCTGCTACAGTGGTTCCCCACCTTTCTGAGGGTCAGATGGACCCTTATGAGCAGACATACCGCAAGAAGCCCCTCTTTAAAGGAACACTGTGGCAGTACTGGGTTGTCAGTTATTTGTTATACCTGATCATAAATGTACTGTCCAAAATCACACTGAAGTTATGTGTTCTACAGTAATATAACAAGTCTGGAATATGAACCAAGCTGCAAGCCAAGCTGTCATTCTTCTTACTCTTGCTAAAAGGAAATGATGGCAGCAAAATGTGCAAATTTTTGCTCAGAATGAGAAAAAGTGAATAAGAGACCAAAAAAAGGCTGTCACAGGTAAATTTGAAGTCCATATGAAAAATGAACAAAATACCACAAAATGTGGCTGCTGAAATCGAGACTATTCTAAGATTCTACTGGAATGAAGATAGTTGCAGCTCACTTGGTCTTAATTTGCGGTGAATACACAGTGAAGTTCTGCTGAAGATAGCATAGATGTAGACAGGTCAGAACTCAGACGATTTGTATCTCAAGTCTCTTTGTTAGATGAACTTTAGACCTTTGTCTATCTGTGAGGAGCAGTAGCAGGTCAGGAAATGAGCTCACGAGCGACCTCTGAGGTTACATCACCGGCATCTAATCTCATATCACAGCCCGCTGATGGACAGCAGAGCTAATGGAGTCTGAGTGAGTCTGCGAGGAGGAGGGGGAGGCTGCACGGGGCTGGAGGTGGAGCATGGAGCACAGAGAGGCTGCAACCACCAGCAGGCTCAACAGCAAAATTATCACACAAGAACAAATAATCCAGGAGGCTGCAGGTCTGCAGTTCATCACACTGTGACAGCATTCACATTCATCCATTTAATATGAAGTATGTCTGACAGCACTTGGTCCTCCGCGTCTCTTTTTTTATACCCTAAAAATAAACCAAATGTTAGTTGTTGTAGAAAGTTTCCAAAAATGGATTAATAATCTTTTAATCTTTTAATAGGACAAAAGAAGGAAGCTAAAAGCAGCAAGAAAAACAAGTTGTTATACAATCACAAACATAAATTGAAATTTTTTTGTTTTGTTTTGTTTTTTTTTTTATCTTTTGCCTTTTGTTACCTGTTTTTAATCCTCTGAGGTCTTTGCTATTTTTTTCTGTTTTTAGAGCACCTGGAATTTTTTGTGCAAAATGCATGTAAAACCTAAACCCTGCTTTGCATAATCATAAAGTTTTTTTTTTTTTCAGGACAAGCAGGGCTATCAGAATATGTTGGCTGCAGAAGTGTCACTTGAATGTGTAAACAGTTGTATAACTAGTAATTCAAGAGAAAATACAAAACAAAAATGGAAGTAAACGAATTTCTTACAAAAAAATACAATAAAATATGGATCAACATTTTTGACAACAGAAAATCAGCATCACTATCCGAGTTTCATACTAAGTAGCATATAAGGTTGAGAAACAACTGAGTCTGCAATGCAGTCATTTGGTTGTGAATGCTGCCACAAATGTTTCTTCCAACTTTAAAATTCTTGTCTTAAAATCCAGTGGAATAAAGTTTGTAACTATTTCACGAACACATTATTTTCTTGACAGTCATCAAAATTTTTGTCTAACTAATCAAAGTGTTTTGCCTGAACTTAGAGCTGAGATAAGCAGTTTATCTCTAGTGTCATTTGGCAAAAATCCCATAATAACATTTTAAACCTATGCACCTCTCCTCAGCTCTGTATTTAAAATTTAGAAAATGAAAAAAGTTTTCAACCAATTATCTCCATGGTAACCAACTGGATGCTTGTCTGTATAGCCTAGTGTTATCTGTGATAACTATTGGCAATTCATGAAAAATGGCAAGATACTGTGATATATTTGATTTGGTAGAGGAAGAGAGGAGCAAGGGGAATACAACCTCGGAAGCCATTTACCTCCAGGAGTTCAATGTTTTCCAGTGTCATTAAGAACCCTCCATGATGGGTCATACAGGTGAGGATATTTTCTCACCTCATTCACCAGTTGCACCTCAAATCCATCTATTGCAAGCCAATTTTTTTTCCCTTAGTTGAAAACGTTTCCATCACCATGGCAACAGTAGAAAGCTCAGTCCATCCAACCAACCATAATGTAAGAGAAGTCAAAACGATGTCTGCGTTCTTACAAGTTTTGACAGCTGCAAGACACTGTTGGATGACACATTCTTAAGTTGTTTTTACATCATTTTGAAATGAAATTTACTTTGTGTGTGATGTGGAGTAAATTTCAATGAGCCTCAGTCATCTTGTAAAGACAGGAGTATGACCGCACTGACTTTTTAATTGTTTTGTGTCGAAGTATTCGGAGCTCGTATGAGGAACAGCATGCGGTGTTCCTGAAATGACTCTGCGAGTCAACAATCTCATTACTAATTAAGAAATAGGACTTGGGTTCCAAAAATGTGGACTACCCCTTTAAAACCCTGTTGACGGATACTTGTCTTTTGAGTCTGAAACAGATTTTAGGAGCTTCATGCCACAGCTAACTTGATTTCCAAATTCAACCACAGTTGGGGCTCGATCTATGGATTCCAGTGTGTTCACAGATCTCCCTGCACTACATTTAATTACTTTACAGCATCATCAATCACACAAATGTGGTACATACATGAAAGACAGTCACGTTATAAAAAGTTATAAAGTTTGTATCCACATACACAAGCCTTAAACCTTGTAGATTAAGTTTAGTAACTTTTCGATGAATGCCGTGAAATTGTGTTGGTCTGCTGGAAGTCCTCCTCAGCCTGTGGACTTAGGGTCAGGCTTTTGTATTTACTGCTGAGATGTTTTTGGATTTTAAAGCAGAAAATGTTTTCAATGTTATTGAAGCTGTCTGGTAACGCGGGAGTTCAACAAAGTTCATGTCCAGACCCTCCGGCCTCCTGCCTCCTCCTTTCCTGTCCGCACTGCTGTCAGATGCTGAGAGGCAGTTTTTTGTTTAGTTTAGCTGTGGCAGGTGACCAGGTCCCTTTTGAAGATGCTGCTGCTTGACCCCGCCCCCACCAACAGGAATTTCAAAAAGAAAAGTTTTATAGTTAGCTGGTAAAATCATGAAAGTGGCTGTTGAAGTTTGGCATGCAGCAGCTGTGAAAAGCCCTCCGCCCCAATGTGTGAAGCTCTTTAAATGCAACACCTGGATGCTCAGTTCAGCTCCTCCATTGTGTAACAACTCATTCATATGCATGGATGATTTTTCTCACCTGAAACAAAAATATTGAAAAAAGACCCAAATCCTAAAAACTGAATGAGCTTTCTAAACAGGCGCCTGTCAACAGGTAAACCTCACCCTGCAGTTTTACATATTCATAATCACAAAGGAGTCTTTGCTGAGGAGTGAGCACAGATAATAAATTCAAGGAAAATAAAAGTATAGAGCTGCTCGCTACATCAGACTTGTTGTTTTCTGCTCATTCAGGCTGTGGGGAGTCTCTGTGAGCTGAATTTCATCCCTTTGCTTGTTTACTTTATTACCTTGTTGCAAGTTTTTGAACAGCACTCCAAGCGATAGCTTGTCAATTATGCATATTGCATATTAATACTTAATTTCATTTGATTTGCCTTTCCTTTGCTGTTAATCCATGCACAAACAAGCCATGGATCCTTCAGTGCGGAAGAATAGCTCTGGTTCCACCGTCTATAGGAAACTCAAATCGCCCCAAAACCACTAAATCTGAGTAATTAACTCCTTCCTTCACGCTTGGCAGAGAGGCGTTTTTCCTTTAATGATTTGATTCACTGATCCTTTAAATTTAGCCCTGCAGGAGGAGATGCAAATAAAACTCCATCTTCATTTATTGTCTTTGTGTTTTTTTATGCCCAATATTGAATTCAGCAATAAAAGCCTCATTGAATTTGCGAAACACAAAAGCAGAATCAAGCAGCAGAATCTGATCTCTTCACTGACTGTTTGCAACAGTGACTGTGTCCACATGACATCCTGTCACCTGGCATGAGTTCATCAAACTTGAGTGTTTGGGGCAGTGTCGACGTTAAGTTTCATTTTCAAAAGGCCGAGTTTGATTTAAAATTGATTAGTCGAGCATGAGATGACGAAGGAGACTGCTGTGTGTTTGTGTGTGTTGGCGAGGAAAGGGTGACTACACCTTGAAATAACCACAACGATCTGCTGATCAATATCCAGACAAACTGAGTCGTCAAAGCGACAGATAAGACATCAAACGCAGAGGTTCCTTCCTGCGCCTCGCTTCAGTTTATTGCAGCAGAGATGGAAGCGGCGTTCATTCTCTGCAGCTGATGGTTGTCATCAGATACGCACGAGTATGAATATGAATGTGGAATATTTGACTGCTGCTACATTAACATGTGGAAGATAATGTGAAGTGAGAGGATTCAGACGGAGGATTCCAGGCAAGCTGCTGAGAGATGAACACGATGCAGGAAGTTAATGATGTCAAATTAACACACAGCTGATATGAACTGAAGATGTTGTTTTTCAGTTTCAAAATGAATAAATCTCCTGCACTTTTGCACCTCAGTTACTTTAAAGATTCAACTATGTCAGTCATACTCCAGTATTCCTGTGACTGAGTTCTATTTTAAATATTTGCTGGATTTTCTGTGTTGTTCATGTGACTTCCTGCCGGACTCGATCTGCAGCAGCGTCAGTGGCTTCCACATTAAAAAGCAACACTCTTCTTCCTCGTCTTCCTTTCCCTTTGTATCTTCGTCCCTCTTTCCTGTTTTGTTTCCTGTGTCTTCCTTTGACATATTTTTTGTTCCTTTTTTTGTCAATTTACATTTTGTTTTGTGTTTTCTCTTGTTCCCCCTTTTGATTCCTTTTTTCTTTAGCTTATTTCTGTACATTTGCCTCCTTTTCTTTGTTGTTTGTGAAGTTCTCTGAGACTAACTTTGATTTCAGGCTGGTTCAATATTATTGACTGGACTCACTTTTAAATTAACCAAGTGCAGAACTTCAAGGAAATAATACATATTCAAATTCTTTTATCCCTTCTGCCATCAGGCTTTTAAAGACGTTCAGAAATGGCCGTTTGTACCGTCTCCTTAGCTGACTTTACCCGAGTGAAAGCATGAGTTTACAAGAGTAAAGAAAACGAATTTGATTGGGCGTTATCCAGCGGGCGGGATATTCAATGTTTGGGGCGGGACACTGAGTGTTTCAAAGGAATTTGATTGGATGTTGTCCAGCTCGGTGTGTTTTGTAGCTAACTGTTAGCTAGTAAGCTAAATTATGGCTAT
>JAQLOL010000026.1:27816346-27833418 GCA_029783665.1 Naso thynnoides
ATAAATAGCCCTTGTCTCCCTTTGTCTTGTGCCAGTTCGTCTTGTTCAATCTGCCTGAAGCTCTTGTCAATGTCCTAGCCCAATTTCCATGTGTCAGGTTGAGCCAAGTTTGTATTTATTTTTTGATCCTCCTAGTGAGCGTTTTTCTTTATTTGCACTTCCTAGTTTGTGATAACTTTTTGATCCTCCTCGTGCGCGCTTTTCTTTGTTGTACTTTGATCCTTGTTGTGAGTGTTTTTTGTTGTCACGGATTTTTTTATTTTTTTTTTACCAAGTAAAATTCTTTTGTTTATCCTACAACTGTTTTTGAGTCGTGCATTTGAGTCTACCAGTTTCGTGTCTGAAGTTGTTATAATAAGTTTAACGTTTGCTGCTAAGTTTTGATAAGGTATCTGTAACGTGAGTCCACTTTTCCCTCTTCAGTGAGAGCTGTCAAAACTCTTTTGCAAATTCGTAATCCCGTGTTTTTCGCAAATTAATGTCGCTGCCGGTGGGAAGAGTTTTGATCCCAACATTTCACGTCCAAACAACTCGTGTTTTTGTGTTGTTTATTTGTTATGCACATGGTGTGTTAAGGCCTGAACTAGCTCTGCATCACAACACAAGACAGATTCTTTTACAGCAACATCATGTGGGTTGCCAAGAAGTTTTTTTTTTTTCAAATATTTTTATATGATTCTGGCTTTAGAAACAGGCCAGTTGGAAAATATTTCAAAGTAAGCCAGTAATAGTGTTTAAACCAAAGTAATCAAATGTCCCACTGATAAACTGTTCTACCAGAAGTGATCAAGTCAAGACAATTTTATTTATACAGTTGTCTCAAGACACTGAACATATACAATAGTTCTAGACCACATAATAAATTGCTTTACATTTATTTACACACAAGCTGTTGTGTTTCATCGTAACAAACACATCTATTCTTGCATACCTTGATTTATTGAGTTTTAAGTTTTCTCTTTTCACATCTCTCCTTGTCCAAGAATACCATCTTTTGAAATACTTATTTAGCAAAATTCAATATTCACTAGAAATGAAAAATGAAAATAGCTTTTCAACCAGTTTCCTCAAGAATTTGTGTAGCAAAATACAACGAAAGACAACATTTCATTCTTAACCCTTAATTTCTTGGATGCTGATTTTGTCCAAAAGCTGTTAGAACACAAACAAGGGTGACAATATTGTGCCACAAGTGATCCAACACAACTAGTTTCCTGAATCACTGATGGACAAACGAAGTAATGCAGCTTTTCACACCCATTTTTATGGACATTTGCTTAAAACCTGTGAAGCATTCAGATAGAGGGGTACTTTGTGAGCACAGGTGTTGAAGGACTGTATAGCCATTTCATTTCCACATGTTGGCATAAAACCACACACACACACACACTCACAGAGGCTCAGAGCAAGTCAGATGGTGACGGTAATGAGGGCCTCAGGCTGCAGTGCAGGTGATGTGGCGTCATATTCAACCACAGAAAAATGTGCATCGGATTAGATTCACCCCAGCAGAGTCTTTCTCCACTTCAACCAGCCACTTATTCCTGTTTCATAAGATGAGCAGAGAGAATGACACTTCAGAGGGAGCGAGCATCTCTTTCCCTCACTCTCTTTCTTTCATGCGCGAAGAAATCAAGAGTAGAGAGGAGGAGGAGAGATCTTCGTCCTCTAACTTATTCTGATGGCGTATCTTCTCCCCATCAGTCACGCATGGCTGCTAATCCTCTGCTATGCTTCTACAGAAAAAAAAAGAAAAAAGGAGCAGAGAGAGATGGAGGGAGGAGGGAGAGTCAAAAAGATGTGACGGAGTGTATTTGCATTTAGGGGGAAGTTTTAGCACAAGGGATGAATCCTCGATGGGAGAAGCCATTATCAGCTCACAGGCATGGAAAAAAGGGAAACAGAATTTTGAAAAAAGAAGGCAGAAAGAGAAGTGTACCTGCTGCTCTCAGGCTGTGTTAAGCTCAAAAGGTGAACAGTCATCTGAGCCCATTAGAGCTGAAAGAATGAAAAGGAAGGTAAAAAGTGTTGCTCTAAGATGAAAGTCAGGGTCGCGGGCTGCTCTGAGATCAGAGCCTGACAGGAGGTGATGATACAACGGTGACGATTATCACAAAAAGCAGAGGAGACAGAGGCACTTTGGAGAGCAGTGGGTCAGGCTGATTTTAAAATTCAAACCTCAGAGTGTGAACTGCCAGTTGTCTGACAGTCTGATTGTCTTAAGGATAATCACTTCCACATCACTGCGTAATGGCCTCCATCACTTCTAATGCCTCCACCCCAGAGCTCAATGTGCACTCAAGAATTCACATTGTGATGTCTTGATTTATTCCTATTTAGTGTCATACATCCAGGATTACTTTAAAAAACATCACACATCCAAGACCTGTCATGTGTTTAGCCCCATGAGGGAAAGCTGATCAAAGCTAGAAGCTACAAAGACGTGCGACCCAGAAAAGACTACAAAAAACGTCATGGAACACCAACCAAAGTGAATTATAGATGTGATTATTGATTATACATGCATTAATAGCTTATTTAAATGCAAAGATATAGTGTTTTGGATTTGAGATTAACACAGTCAAACAAAGTCCGATGAGTAATACTAGAAGGGCCAGAATTCAATTCCTGCTAGAAAGGTCATGAGTGGTCATTTTGACAGCCAGCTCTCAAATTCCATTATTTCTAATGAAAAATACCCAATACAGAGAGTAATGCATTTATGGTGTAAGGATATCTTTATTAAGGAAACAAAAAAACACCTGAAGAACTGCCAAGGAGGAGGAGAAAACATTCGCTTTCATCAGAGACGGATCATCCCGATCTGCTCCGGGCTGATGCAGGTGAATTCTGCTCTGCTGTGCTGCTGTGTGCCGCGCTACTTTGAGGGACAAAAAATTAAATGACTGTAAATGGAATTTGCAGGCGCTCTCAACTCTTACTTTTGACAGAGACAATGATAGTTGCCGAACAACCAAGATGCAACTGCCACCACGTGAAAATTTAACCACAGCGAAGTGTGTGTGTGATCATTTTGACCGCCTGTGGCCGAAATAGGGAGAAATGATCACATTTCGTTTGCTTTTAGTGCAATTTGTAAAAAATACCGTTTTAATTGATAACACAGCCATATTTAGGAAAAGTCTGGGACTAGCAGCGCTGTATTTGTTAATTGACATAGAAATGTGAAAACGGTCAAAATAACAATCATGGCCTTTCCAGTGTTAAAACAAAGTAAGACAGTAAATTCACTCATTTTTTTTACAGCACAAAAAAGGATCCATCGTTGGCCAAGTTCCTGCGAAAATGATAGGAAATTAAAGTCTAAAATAAGTCCACAGTCAGTTTCAACTCTTTGTGTATGATGTTGTTTTGGACAGATAAATGTATTTTTTGCCATTTTACCTAACTGCAAACCCACTGGAATCTTTGAAGTGGTAATCTTCTGTCCTGCTGCATGAAAAAAAAGGACTTCCAGTTTGGGGATTGGAAGAAGTAAAAACCTGTTTAGAGAGAATCAAGCAGGAAAAGGAGAACTACAAGAGGAAGCTGGAACAAAAACACAAGCGGAACATAAAGGATGTGTGGAGCATAGCAAAGAGTATCACCAGCAGCCAGGTAACAGGTAGGTGGGGTTATCTGAAAGGAATCAATCAATCAATCAATCAATGAATCAATCAATCAATATATTTTATGTTCATATCTCGTCATTTACATGACCCGTGTTCACAGTCCTCTGAAGCTCTTCATCATTGTGGGTCTTAACAGACTACATGCTCGATATGTGACGCCCACAGTCAGATCAGAAGCCTAAATGGTCGCTCTTGAAATTATATTCTGTCTGCTGCATATTTTACTCTGAAAGATATCACACACACACACACACACACACACACACACACACAGTGGAAGCTATAGTTGCCCTAAGTCTTCTTCTATCCTGTCTGAGTAAAAGTTTTGCAAAACTTCCAGTAATTGTGTTTTTCTACACATAAACGCATCTAAAAGCTTCTTCTCCCACTGACAATGACGCCACATTTAGTGACTAATAAATGCTCGGCTCGTGCTCAAACTTAAAGAGATAAACACGCCGCATTGTGAGTTCATGAGTGGTTGTATTTGTGTGCGAATGTTTGATGTATCTCGATGTCAGACTGAAGGCAAACAGTGTGCAGGGACCCTTTATGTTCCCCAAAGAAACATGGCCTGAAATTCTACCTCTATCTCTAGTTAAAATGTTATCAGTCAAGCTCACAAATTGAAACAATGAAAGCAGAATGAGCTCTGGAATTTTCTGGGGGGTTTTCTCTTGAATGCTCCCCACCTTTATTTAAGCCCAGAACAGGAACGAGGCTCGCCTTCGTGACGCAGGATGGCAATTAAACCATATTCTGTCTCCCATGTGGCAGCGAGACAAATGGATTTCAGTGCAGTTCATGAATTCATAGATGATGAAATTGCCAATAATTGCTTCAGCTTGAGCCAATGCAGAAATATTCTTCTCCATCATCAGCTCAGACACAATGTTCCTCGCTCTTTTTTCCCCCCACTCCAATGAAAACGGCTGCAGATTGTTTCCTAACGAGGCCGAGCGAGCACACAGAGTGAGACAAGACATCTGCGTCTTTCTGATGTTCTCCTCCGCTGGTTGCTGTGGCAACCGTGATAAGCCCCACTTCCTCTTGACCATTGAGCCACTCAGGAGCACCTCCATCATTATCCCAAGGTGCTTTTCAATGAGGAGAGTATTGCAGTGGTATGATGGCTGACAGTCTCTCCCCTCTTTTCATTTTTGCATGTGGCAGCCAGACAGAGCTCCCAGTAGAATGAATGGAAGCCAATGGGGCTGACGCCGAAGCTTTAGATATCGAGTAGTGTCATTGTTCCGCTTCCATCCAGAAAGGCAACTGTTACTAACAGGTTTTTGAAGGAGCGTGCCATTGTTCTTGTTAGCAAAAATAACCAACGTGCTCCTGCATGATTGTTAACCTGCCACACCCCTCACATCTACTGGTAGCAAAGGGAGTGCAGTGGAGTTGTTTAGTTAAATATATTATGTCAACAGAGCAGTGGGGTTGTTGAGTTAAATGTTAGTCTAGTTGGCCTGACTCATTAATTCTTTATCTGACTGCAACCCACCGCTGAGTAAGAACACCATCACTTAAACCACTTCCTCTCCTTTCGCCATATCCGCTCTGCCTCTGTTTTGGCATTGCCATCTCAGACCAGATTTGAGATGGTTTAAAACTACGTCTAATGGGAACAAATTTTCTTACTTTTAAAGGCGAAGTAGTATTATGTAGCATTGTTATAACAACCAGCCAATCCTCAGAGCTAAAGCTCATTGCTGATGTCACTGCTAACAAAAAACGATGAAGGAGCATGTGCACAGACAACCTGCAGAAAATTTACAATAAATGCTTATTTCAAAAGACGTGAAACTTGCCAAATGTTTAGTAGTGTCCTCTCATGTACCAACACTAAAACACAAAGCTAAACACAGATATGTGAGTGCACATGCTACTCCATTGTTTTGAGCTAGCAGTGGCGCCAGCAATGAGCACCAGCTCTCAGGACTGCGCCGGTTGTCATAATAATGCTGGAGAACATCGTATATGATCATAAATATCCTTTCTATAAGAATTAATCTGTAAAAAACGAACTTATCTTTTAAGAAAGAAATTTACATATGTAGAGTGAAAATTGTTTGAATTACAACAAGCTGAATCCTTCAATTAACTACACAATACCGCCCTCTGTGAAAAGATACATTTTGAAAATCTAAAAGGTCTCAAAAAGGCACATAACTAACTATGAAATGATGCCACATATCAAAATGCAAGTTTACTTTAACAAAATTCCAAATGTCATGGCGCAGAAAAAGTTTAGATCATTTTCCCATGTTAAAGTTTGGTAATACAGTGCTGCCTTCAGAGTGGAGCATCTGAGAGCTGTTCACAGGGATTTCTGATTCATTCCCTTTGGATAAATTAAATTCTACAAAAACTTTTGGCCAATCTGACAAAAGTAAAAGTAAATCAACCTTTTAGGCAAATGTTCCTGTTACAACATGAAGAGCAGCACATGCAAATCCACACAGAGCAGGAATAAGTATCAAGCCTGGTTAGCATTGGACTGCAAAAGATAAGTACAGTTTGTATTTTACTTGAATGAAACAAAATACAACCCAAAATATCCAGTTTCACATCACATGACCTCTGTGTTCGTCAGAGTGTGTTGGTAATTTGCAGTGGAACCTTTTCTTTACAAATAAGGCATAAGGCAAATTAGCATGGGATTATGGGGGAGATCCATAATTATTAGTAAATACTAAATGTCCTCAGGAAAGACAAGTCTTGTGGGAAACGGCTTAAGAATAAGTTTGAGGAATAACAATAATGTGCCCGAGCTTTGCACAGCCGCTGCTAACAAGCAGATCTATGAGTCATAACCAATAATGTATTCTTTTCTTCCACAGTTTTACAATGTTTCATTAATATTTTATTGCTATCATAAAGACACACACTTTAATAGGATTTTATTTATACTCATACCCTCCATTAACTTCTTTTCCCCACTGCTTGCTCTGTAATCTACTCCTCCTCACTGCTGTTAACAAACCAATTTCCCCTCTGGGTTCAATGGAAACAAACTCACAGAAACAGGTAAGGAAAGACAGGAGAGTTGGATTCTCAAAGAGGCTGTTACAAGAAAAAAATATTTACATCTCAAATAAATTCCAGATATGATGAGGCCAGTTAGTAAACATACAAAAGGCTTCATACCCCAAATTCAATTGGGGTATGAAGATTTTGAAGATTTATGGGGCATAGTCTAAAGTGCAAGTTCAATTTGGGTGTGTCCGAGTCCACTCATAATCTGGGCACATAGGGGGTGGACTTATGGGTATGCGGACATAACAAGGATTAAACCAACGAGTGTGTTGTCTCTCATCCCATTTAAGAGTTAGATGCTTGGATGAAGGCGCGTTGCTATCTAGATAGCGGAAAAAATCTGTTACAGAAGTCAGTGCATTAAAGCTCAGTAATGTGCAAGGTGAAAGCACACAAGCAGTTCATCTACAGGAGCAACAGTCATCAGTGAAGATCCTAGATGAGGAAGAGGAGGAGAGTATCCTCGTGTTCTGGCATCACCAGAACAGTGGCACAAAGCTGAAAGAATGATAACAATGTGAGGAGTCGAGGAGAGCAAAAGCTTCACTGCTTACAGCAATGCACCCATCGGCAATTTAAGTTATTATGAGAAGACTTGCTGCCTTGTGAACATGCCATATATAACCCAAAAATGCACTTTGTAAATAACTGTACAACATTGCGCCAGACTTTAGACATGGTTATTATTGATTAATAGCGCAAACACTATCTGTTGCCACAAGATAGCAATGTGGCAACAATGCGCCTGACCACGCCCCCTTTTAAGACCAACTATGGGCACACAGATAGCATTTGCTATTGCAGTAACGTGGAAGCAGGGTGTGGAAATGGTACTTGCACTGTGCTGTGTGCCGCCTTGCACAGGATGAAAGATAGGGCCCTCACAGTGGCTGCACAGATGAGAAGAGCACACTAACAACAAATAACACATGTAACTGTAGCAAGAGTGCAAGCTGAGCCAATCAACATCCAAAGTGTTTACATGCGCTTCAAAAAATTCAGTGCAGTCGCTGCTGTGACTCTTCCTTGGTAGAACAGACGAACTCTAAAGTTTGGAACAGAATTTCACTTGTTAATTTGCCAAGAAACAACTCAGTCCAAGTGGGGGGGGGGGATTCTGACTGTAACCCCAAACACTAACCCTTTGTTTGCCTGCTAGTCTGTGTGTCTGCTGTTTGCAGAGAGTGTACAGCAGTTTTGTCGGAGCAGCTGCTGGAAACACAAAGACTGAATCACACAGGAAATGTGCTGCAGAAACAAAACTCAGAGCCAAAGGGTCAAAATGCTCCATAAAGCTACAGAGCTGAAGGTGGTTCTCTGTGGATTTGTCTCTATGAGCAATTCTTAATATTTCACATCGTGCATGTGTGTTTGATCCTTTATTCATAAACATATAAGTAATGAAATACAACAAAATAAACAGTGAAAACTAAAAGTGAAGTTGTTACACTAAAAAAGCAGCATCCTTCAATGAAAAGTGAGAAGCACACAAAATGTCTGTTGCTCAAACTCTAATTGGTCCTCACAAAAGATACACCACACTCACACACACACACACACACACACACCACACAGTCCTGCCTGACCCTGAGCACTCTCTTGTTTCCTATTAGTTTTAATTGACTCTGTCTCCCTCCATGTGTTGGCCCCCCACCTCCCTCCCCTCTCTCTCTCCCTGACAGCAGCTGTCTGCAGATCGCCGTGGTGACGTCTTCAGCAGTGTCCGTAAGAGGCGAGGAAGCGGCAGTAGCAGGAAGTTATGTTGGGAAGTTGATAGTTTGGGGAGGTGGATGGAAGGTGACTCGTCAGGCTGAGCAGCTCATCGTGTCCGGCGGCTGTCAGGACGCCTGACCTCCTCCTGCTCTCAACATGACAGAGAGGATGGCTGAGTGTCAGCTTAACTGCTCCGCCTGTCATGTCTGTCACGCCCGGCGATACAGGAAGTCATGTTTTCTGAGCGGACTCGGAACAGTCGAAGCATTATTTATTTTTTATCTGTACGAAGAAAGGAAGTGAAGGACATCCCATTTCATCCTAGATTCAACTTTTTCTTTTCCACACGGTGCTGCAGATCTGAGAGCAAGTCGCCGGCACCAGAGTGAAGCTTCCTGGCAGGTTTCTCTGCAGCTCTTAAGGGTTTTATTAACAGACGATGAAATTTGACAGAAAGCAACAACCCGAAAACCATGTTGTGCCTTATAGTATTTATGTTTAACATCATGAGCAATCAGTCCCATTAATATCTAATATGACTATCTCTGACATCTTGTGAGTTCCTCCTCCCAAATATGCAGGACAATCAAACCCTTTTTCCCAACAGACAGCAAGCTGTTCTAGCTCATAGTGTGGATCAGTGCAGAAATTCAGCACAAAACATCTGATAAACATTGTTAAAAGGAAAAAAAAAGGGGGACAGTCACAAACTAGTCTACCATTCATTTATGTTGGGTGGCCCAGTGCTTAACTGTGTCCTTTCATGTTCCGTGAGTTCCACTCAGTTCCAGGTGATTCTGCTCAGGTTGATTTAATGCTCTGCTATACATTTCTTCATTTGTTTTCATTTGTAAGGAGTGAGACACACAATGTCTTTTTTCCCAGCAGCACTTGAGAGAAGCGTTGCCTTATACTTTGGCTCTCAGCAATTCAGAGTGAGTTCTCCTTCCTTTATTATGCCTAATGGAGTTTTAATGACGCTATTGCTGAGGTTGGAGGAGAGCAGAATTAAGTGCACACCTGAGGTGTATTGAGTGCTGGTTTACATAATGTATACCAAGGAGGCTTTAACTTCTTAATGAAGAAACATTCATTCATAGGCCTACTGGTGGCATTGTTAGAGCTCACATTAGAAAAGTCAATTTTCTCTGCAGTATTGAGATCTTAACAGGAAGCTGAAGGATGTAACATACAATGAGGCGCTTTGATGTTTTCTACCCCTGCAGGGAAAACGAGAGATCAGGAAAAGGAAACGTTTTTCTGCAAATCATCACAGCTTCCATTCAATGATTCAGCTCAATCTTTACCACTTATTTAGATTATTGATTCCTGGAATTTCACTTTCTTCTACACAAAAGCTTTGAACCACTTAAACAACCATTTCTTGTCTGTCATGACATATAAAGAAGTAAAAGAAAACCTCACTTGAATACAAATCTTGATCTGTCTTCCCCCAACAAAAGAACTTTTTTTCCCATTAAATCCACCAAATACAATGAGCTGCTCTTTTGGGGACTTGCTGAACCTTTAAAGGACCGTACCAGTCTAGTTTTGACTTTGCACCATTAGCAGATATTGTGTGTATCTTCTACAAATGTTGTTCAAATTCACTTTGGTAATGTCAGACTACACTTTAAAACCCCATTCACTGCCATTAATGTTGAAACAGGGTATACAACGCAGGACATGTGAAAGTTGCTAGGTATAGGTAATTCACACTTCAAAATGTGTTTATTTGGTCAAAAATTGCTGAGTGAGAGGGGGAGCCCTTGTGTTGAAAGTTATTACGCCTGGAAAAATAGTTCCAAAGCTGCCACCCTAGCTCGAATATTAGCTTGAAGCAGGATTTTGACGCACCTTATAACTAACGATGTCGAACAGTTTGAAATACTTTCAGTAACCTTTATTGAATATAGACAACATGTAAACAAACATGATATATCATAGTAAAAACTATTTTTAGAAAAATGGATGAGGTTTATATAACCTATGTGGCCATGATGACAAAGGACCATGGCATTTTGGGGGTTCTTTGTGTTTGGATTCTTTAGTTTAGGTTTAAAGCTAGGAGCTGCAGGCAGGTTGGGAAGATTAAAAAAAATACTGAGAAATGGATCAAGATCTTGTTGGGTTGCGTCTGTTCTTTGTAACGTAAACTAATGCCGTTCTATAGGGGATAATTATCTGTGATTTGCAGCAGTTTCATATCCCTGTCCAGTTCAAAAAGTGTCTAGCTTTACTAAAAGTTTTATGGTTTTTAAAGTGCCAGCTTGATAAACCAGAGTGTTGAAGCATCAGCTCCCAGCCTACAGTCAAAAGCCTGCCAGTGACCAAACCTTGTGTTTAAATACTTGCTGGAATTTATCATTAACAACAGCTACAGGGAGGAGTAAATTAGCAAAAGGTTAAAGTCATTAAGCTTAAAGTCATTACTCCTTTCACTGATTAAATTTTTTTTAGAGCTTAAATCAGTGTACTGGCAAATTGTGCCAATGGGAAGACTGGAACAAAAAATCAAACTAAAGAAGTAAACAAATGCAATTTTAGCCTCTCCCTCAGCTCAGTTGGTGGAGTCCAACAAGCAGCAGCTACCTCACATTGCAACCACACCTAGACTCTGTCAGTACTTTGATATTATGGGAAACATGGAGGCTAAAAAAAAGGCAGCACGGTGGTTGCTTGACAGCAAGGAAGGTCCGGGGTTTGAATCCATGACCAATAGCCTATCATAAAGATAGGTCTTGGGTTCAATGCCCGGTGGGGATAGGACCTTACATGTGAAGTTTGCGTGTTTTTCCGTGGCTTCCTCCTACAGTCCAAAGACATCAAAGTTTGGTTAATTGGTGACTCAAAATTGCCTGTTGGTGTGAATGTGAGCATGAATGGTTGTTTGTCTCTGCGTATTAGCCTTGTGATGAACTGGTTCTGGGTGTACCCTACCCTCGTCCAGTGTCAGCTGGGATTGGCACCAGCTGCCCTGCTACCCTGCAAAAGGATAAGCTGTTATGGAAATATATGAATGAGTACAAGTGAAAATAAGTAGAAACGTGCAAGATGAATCCGATTTGAATTCTGACAATAAAACTCAAGTTGCTGAGAAAAACATGGGCATGTTTCATCAAAAAAAGAACTAATGTAAAGGAACAGATAAAGGTAAAAAGAAGGATCTCATATTGGGGAATTAACAAGTTGGTCATTTTCAGAGCAAAGACTAAGATGGCATCCATTTTTTTTTGGTGCAGTGACTTTGCAGACATTTCAAAAACAACAAGAATTAATAAATCATTGGATTAACATTTTGCTGTTTGTTCAGTTTTTTTAAATTTGCAAATGTCAGTTTTGTTCCAAAGTGTCATTTTGATCAGTGGCTCTGTGTTTTTGCTTTGAAGACAAAGTGGCTCATTAGCAGGTTCTTTTAAACTTTCTGCCAGATCAATTTACAGTGAACATTATGAAGTAGTGTGTGAGCTTTAAAGTGGTAGGAGTCTATAAATTATGACAAAGCACATAAATTATGTGCTAAAGCACAGATTTTTGGCACTGTGTTCATGTATATCCCTAAATGAAACTCCAATTTTGGAAGGATTTTATTCTATTTTTTTGTTGAAAATCTCTACATGATTGATAAAATATAAGGGGCAATGAATCTGTCACCACTATCATTACCAACAAGTCAGCCTGACTTTGAACACAACGGTGCAACCTGCCAAGGAGAAATGCTAATTACTCTAATTACAAAAAAATAGATGTTATCCTGCGTGTGATATGAACCACAAATGGACGTGGATGGAGGTGCTTTTTTGGCATCGATAATTGCATGTTACCATTTTACTGTGTTTGAGTGCATTAGATGGAGAACTCTTTGAAGCTTTGTGGCGGTTTTGCAGCACCGAGGTCTCTTCCATAAAACCCATTAGCTTCTGTGTGATAGTGGGCTGAGAGCGCCTGCTAAAATCGGCCGCAGCTTTCTCATGTTGACCCTGAATGCAGCCTGAGAGCGTCCAGAGCTTCAAATGAGGGCTGCTGCTGAGCAGTAATTACATGACAACCTTTAAATAACTGCAGCCTATAGCTGCCATTTGATAATGTGTCTGTGCTGGTTTGTCAGGCAGAATGTGGCCATGAGTGTGAGTGTGTGTGTCTGCAGCAGAGCGGAGCAGCAATTCATCACAGTGATTTGGCAGGAAAAAAATACAGCATTAAAGGGCGGAGAGATACTTTATATATCTGCTGCAAGGTGGAAAGTGTTTTTCTCCAAATCTGGTGATTATCATGATTTGAAAACAACTGGAGAAGCAAATAGTCCTCTGCAAAAATCTCACTCCAATAAGTTGCTTATTGTCTGTGAATTAGGCTCTTTTTAAAGGAGAATAGCTTAAAAAACTGAGTTTTTATGAAATTTGGGACACAAATTTTGAAAGAAATGTTCAAAATGAGAGAAGATGCTGAGATTTTCTTGTTTTTATTTCTCTACATGTCAGACTACAAATTTATTGGATCCTACAATTCCCGTAATGCATTGTGAAAGCCTCTTTTCTTTTTTACAACTAAGATCAAGCCCATAAACATTAACCCCATTGTGCTACTAAGAACAACTTCATTTGAATGTTGTTCAAGTGAGTCTAATTGTGTCTCTAACCGATTTCCTCTGACTGCAGGTTACAGTGAATATTCACATCTAAAACCAAACACATCTGCTCTGTGTTTTATTCTGTAGAAAAACCGAACACCTATGAAAGTGCTTATTTGTTGCTCCAGAAAATTAAGCTTCACCTCAAAGCCCGTGGAGGACAAAGATGAAATTTCTAAGCTGAGATCTAACGTTGAATGTCATTAAAATGTGATTTGCCTCCACATCGATGAACTGTTTATTTTGCATTCGGGCGTCATGTAAACAACAGCTTTCATTTTCCCTGTGATTAAATTCTTAATGTTTATACTTACATCATTAGTAGGAAAAGACTTTGGATGCTTTGTATTTTATCAGGGTGCAACTTTCACACATAAAATGGAAACAGAGGTTCAGTTGTGAGGTTGAAAACAGTATCTTTATTGTGTGGTAATTACCATTTTTAAAATGTTACTGTAGTATTATGCAAATATTTTGCAATTGCATCACTGATATAGAAACCAATCTAAACTATTTCTGTAACAATTATAATATTAAAGACAGCAGATGATTACATTTTAAAAATAATTAAGATTGGAAGATAAAAGGTAATGACAAATTTCTGATGATGAGCCTAAGCTCTTGACAGTTGATTCAGAAGTTAATGGAAAGTTCAGAACAAAAACCAGCGAAACAGTGCGAACATATAACCTGGTTCCTCTTTGTTTCATTAAATCCTCAGCGTCAAAAGCAGAACAAACTTATAACCATACACTGACATGTCATGGCTGTAGACTCAAACAGGAACCATGACCTCACCCTGGAGAGACCTCCATTTCTCTGCTGAATGGAGCCTCTTACCTGTGATTGGTGGTCAGACAACAAACACACGCGTTGTCATCCTCGTTGCTGATCAATGCGCCAATTCCAGCCGCGTGACCTCAGCAATGGCCGCCATGCAAGGGCATAAGTCAGTCAGTCTTTGTTGAGTCTAGTGCAGTTGTTTTCATCTCGTTGCAGCTGCTACAGCAGCCGCTGCCTTCACTCTCCTCAGCTGTGACACGGGCTGATTGGTGTGTCATTGAGCTTCCAGCTTTATTTGACTGTCCATCAAAGCTGAAAGCTGAAGGGTCTCAGTCTCTCTGGTTAAACCCGGGCCCCTGGGGGCACCGACCGCAAGGTCACCAGGCGAGTGGTGTGATGGCGACCTTGATGGGATGGGGTATAATATGAATACAATCATGCTGAGTGGCGAAATAATGGCGCCGTAAATTCAATAAACAACGCGACGGAACTGACATCACCTTCCTTTCATGACATCTTTTTCTGACAGGACAAAGTAATACAGCGCTCCCCTGAGAGTCCCTGAAAACAGTCAATTTCTCTGTACCAAATGTCAAGGCAGCCAGGCAAGGAAATATGAAAATGAAAGAGCAGAGGAGGAGGCACTTAACGGAGAGGAGAGGACAGCAGCACCTGCTATCAGCAGGAATCCCACTCTACCTGTCTGAGCATCTGAACTCAAGAGGAAAAAAGAACAGCTAAACAGAAGCAAAGATGACAATGAGCTGCTGCTGCTGCTGCTGACTAAGGTTTAATGCAAACTAGAAGCATTTAAACAACAAAAGACCTTGGCAGCCATATTTGACTCTGGCCGTCATCTGAGCTGCAGCTTGAGGGAAGTGATTAAAAAAAAAGTTTCGGTCGCCTTAGATCGTCTGTAGCTCATCTATCAGCAGCTGTTTTAACACAGAACAATGTTTTATTACTGATAGGAATGATGGACAAAACTCTGCAAAACATTTTTGGAAACTTTGAAAAACAACCTTCTTGTGACGAATTTTATTTTGTCGGTACAGTTTAGAAAACACTGCGTTAGTTTAGAGGAGGGAAAGATCTTTAATCTGATGACTATGAAATTCATGTATGGAAGAAAAAACTTTTTTTTTTCAGTCAACATAATTGGGCTTTTTCTTATTTTACATCTCTACACTCATATTTTATTGTTATACTGCACTGCATGAACCTTATGAATTATATAATTTATCGTAACTATAATAATAATGTAACACACTCTGCTGTTGTTTGTCTCTCTGTCTGTACTGTGCTGTCGCTCTCATGTTTCGACCTCCGGCAGGTGAGCAGGTCTTCAGCTCAGTCATAAACCTCTCAGCAGCTGCTCACAAAGAGCCATTCAGCTTTGATGGATGTCACCTCTGATGAAGGTAAAGAGTCTTTGCTGCCTTTAAAGGACACTTTCATCATGATTACATTTACATTTAAAGGGTCAGTTCACTCAAATCACACGACATCTATTTTGTCACTTACACACAGCAGCATGTAGCACACAGTTCAAGCATCTGATGCTTACTCAGTGAAGGTGAATAGTATTGCATAGAAGAGAAAAAAATCACATTAACAGAATTGCAAAGGTTTACAGAAGGAAAAATCTTCCTTTTAATGTTTATTGACATAGTTAAAGGTAGTCTATGATGTTTGTTTGTTTTGGATTGTAAACACATTGGGCACATTCACCCCAACTCAATGCCACAAGAAGTATTGTAGCTTGTACTTATTCTGCTTGTACCTACACAGCAAGCTACGCAGGAATATGACATTTGCTTCAATGGAAAAGTCAATAATTTAGCAGCTAGCACAAGCTAACCACTTTTGTTGTTGTTGTTTTTTTTAAAACCACTTACCTGTCCAACAGAAAGCAGGCCAGCTCCGCATCGCTCTTCATCCCCAGCCTCTCCTTTAGTGCTTTAAAGTAGATGATGTTGTGGCCTCAGGGCCTCTGCTAGTGTTATTGTGATTGTGTGTTTGTTTTTCACAAAAACTCCGCCCCTATACCAGCAGTTTGATTTCCCTCTTCCTCTGGCACCACAGCATGTTGACTTATTTCTCTGATTTTGCATACTTTTATCCTGACTTCATTTTTTAAAAACTGTCCTAAGTTAAACCAGCAGTATGATTTCTGGTCTGTTTATTTCAGTAGTTAAAGACTTTCATTCCCTTTGTTAAACGTAAGTTCATCGTTGTTACAATAAATCATTTTTGCTTCAGTTAAGCCCTCTTCCTCGGTTGTGGCCTCAGAGTCAGGTGATAACAATAAAAGCCAAACTGACTGAGCCAAACTGATTCACTCTCGTTCAGCTTTATTAACTTGCCGTCTCACCTCACTAGGGCTATATTTCCTTTTCTTCGACGCTACGTCCCCATCAGCAGTTTTCTCCCGTTTGAATGTTATCCAGGTGTTTTATCCCCTCTCAGTCTCACCTGCCCGTCGTCACTGGCTAAGGGAAACACGTTCACTCTCTGCCCAGAAACATCTCAGCTACACCACAGCATCAAATACAGGCGGAGCTCTCCAGACCACACGTCTAGGGGCCCGTAAATGATGATGGAGCTGGATTAATTTTGTATAAGACTACGTTTTGTGTTTTTTTTAGGAAAATGCTACTAACTCAACAACACGCTGTGGCTTGTTTAAAGACGTTCAGAAATGGCCGTTTGTACCATCTCCTTCCCTGACTTTACCCAAGTGAAAGCACGAGTTTACACGAGTAAGGAAAACGAATTTGATGGGCGTTATCCAATGGGCAGGATATTCAATGTTTGGGGCAGGACACTTAGTGTTTCAAAGGAATTTTATTGGATGCTGTCCAGCTCGGTGTGTTTTGTAGCTAACTGTTAGCTAGTAAGCTAAATTATGTCTATGGACCGCAGGGATCTGGTGGAGGAGATTGTAGGAGAGGCAGAGGAGAGTTTTGTGTCGGTGGTGGACGAGTCTCGTCCAATGTACCCCTCTTACTTTGAAGAAGGTACAGAATTCCAGGAATTTGAGAAAGAAGATGAGCACGAGGAAGCAGAGGCAGAGGCTCTAGGTGTACAGCCATTATCTTTGGCTGATGAAACTGTAGTAGGTGAGGCATAACTCATGCGCCTGCACTGTTGAAGGCAAAAAAAATAACCCACTTTAAAACCAGATTTACTCATAGTAGAATTTTGCACAAAGTTTGAGTTACATCATCTGATAGATGAGTGATTACACTAATTTTAAGACCCATAGTGGA
>JAQLOL010000026.1:27855096-27870638 GCA_029783665.1 Naso thynnoides
TCTCAGTGAAGCACAGTGTAGCCTCAGAGAGTCTAATAAGTCAAACTGCAGGCTGAGCAGGCAGCGCATGAATACCAAATGCAGCCTAATTGATTACCTAATTTATGCAATAACCAGTATTTTTTTTTAATTATAGTTATTTATTGCCCAAATGTTTATGGAGCTGGGCTGATTCATGGGCGGTGTGTTGAGCCACGGGTCAGACTCAGTGGACCCTGTTTATAACGCTGACAGGAAAATTATCACAGCTCCACTTCATCATCCCTGCTGCTGCTGCTGCTGAAAACCAGAAAGTGAGAGTCGGCTCGCGGAGTCGGGAAAAGCAGAGGAGGATCAGGAATCCATTTGGTCATCACAGAATCACAGATTCTTTTTTTTTTTTTTTTTTCCACAGTGTGGTCAGTGTTTTCAGAAAACTGTGTAAAAAAAAAAACGCTCTCATGGTTCTTTAGAGTCACAGTGGACAACTTGTTTTATAAAACAGTTTTCACGAGGAGTTAAGCGACATTTTTTAAAAAATAGCACAACAGTGTTACAGGCTGTTGAATTATCCACAAATCAAGAAGACTGGAGTTAGTCTTCTCTATATGCTGCATTATAAACCAGGTATTTATCAATAGATAAAACATTCAGTCATCAAAATGTTTAGTGTGTATGTTACATCTGTCAAAAGGCTTGTTTACATTCTGTGTAGTGTTCCTGTTGCAGTCCACTATTATAATCTACCTTGTCTACAGGTTCATTGTCATCACGATGACCTTATCACTGTGACATTATTGATTAAGTGTGAATCTTTTCAACCAGCAATCATTTATTGACACAGAGATGATAAAATGTTTTCAAAATCCTGTCTTAATGTTCTTCATTGTTTTTAAAGTACTTCTGTCTTTATAACCATCCTGCTGTTCAGCGTCACACTGCCACTCTTGTCTTAAACTGTTCACACCAATAAAATAATAGTTTACTTCCTTAATTTGAAAGCTAGGATATTTTGTGTTTACAAGTGTGTTTATTTGTGCAAATAACAGTTCATTTGCACATGAAATTGCATGTCTGCGAGAACTAAAAAGTAGCAATTTTCACGAGAGGGAAGGGATTTGTTCGAGCTTGACTACATGCAAGGGTTGCTGTTTTGTACCTGCTGTAGAAAGCCCAAAACATTCAGAGATCCACACGCCACCTTGTCCGGGTCCAACTGATCCTCCAGAGGCACACACAATTTGGGGAAGTCACCTTTTCCAGGAACGGCCGCCTCCAGCGCTACTTCAGGCTCATCCAGGCCCAGTTTGATGACTAGCTGCTGAGGATCAGTGCCAGGGAAACTGGAAACTGAATACGTGATATATAAACTTGAGGCATTTCAACCCAGAAGCAGAATTATTAGTTAATCGATAAATATTCACTGCACAGTCGCATGCAGATTTAATCTAATGAAATTATCTTTATTTCCCCCATTTTTCCAATGAGTAAACCTTTGCTGGTACATCCTTAATATCTCTGGAGGATCTCAAAGTTGATTGGCTATGGGGTGCGCAAATTGGTCGCTAAAATTTGGATTTTTCAACTGTCTCAAATAAACAGATCACATGAAATTTCCTCTACCTGACAAGACCTTGTGTCTGATTGCATCTTCACATTGGCTTGTAATTTACTCGTGCAAATTTTTTTTTTTTTTTTTTGCTCCTGGTTTGAACACAGTTTAAGAGTTGCTAAGACCTAATATTTAACCACAAAACATTTACTATCAGAATCAGATTTTGGCAAACATCAAACTACATTGTGTCTTATGTAGTAGTGTTTTTTTTTTAATTATATCAAAATTTCTTCACTATGTATCTAAGTGAAGAACTTCAGAGTACATATAAAATGACTTTCTTAAGGAAGAGGAGGAAAATAGGGAGGAGGGGATGATGGTGACATGACAGCTAAACCATGACTGCAGCCAAACAGCACTCAGATTTTCTTTATCACTTTGACACAGAAAGCAATGCTGTTTACTTCTTTTTTCAAACAACAATACTGGCTTATCGCGAGCATAGATATTGTCTTGTTGTGTTTATGGCAACAAAAAACTGAATATTTTGAGCAAAAAAAATTATCTTTTCCTAAAACTTCAAACAAGTGTTTTTAGGTGCTAACACCATGACCTTCAGCAAACATAAACAAATATACAGATAAAACATAAAATTGTATCATTGGCTTGAAGAAACGAACAACATTAGTCTTAAAAAAAAACCTAGCAGGTTAGCCCTAGTCATAACCTGCGTAAATATTTTGGTAAACAAAAAAACAATTGTGTTTCTCTTTCACCCTGACTTCTTCATTTCAGGTTTTTATCTGCATAATAACACTTCTACACCTTTGCTTCTCAGAGAAAACAGACATAATCCCCACTGCTAGAAGAGGTCATTGGGATAATTAAGTCAGAAAAACATGAACAGTGGTCGTTTCAAGTCTTTTATTTTAGAAATCATTTTAAAAAGTTTGCTTTGCATTGAAAAAAATCAAAAGATTTTTACAGTATAGAAACACAAATGATCGCTTGTGTGACAACAAATTCAGACTCAGAAATAATCAGTGATGTCTGAGCCTGTCTGGGAAATGGGGGATGTTTATTTCAGCCAAACTGAGGAGCAGGGGGAGCTGGGTAATAACTGCCTGGTGTCACAACTCGATGCCAAACACTGTAAATGCAGAACTCTTGTACCAGCATTAAACATGTAGCGATGCAGGCGAGTGACAGTGAGGCACTGAATGAGTTTGAGACTGACTGTACACGACAGGAAGTTATCTAAATCCCGCCGGGACTCGGGGATAATGACATGGATTTCTTAAAGGCAGGAGGAATAAAAAATGGAAAGGATGCAGACAGAATCCCATTGGAGGAGACGTGTCACTGCTCATCTTGCGAGTGCACACTCGAGGTTCAGCTTTGAGGAAAACCTCGAGGAGTAGCGGGCCTGCTGACTCCGCTGACCTCTGACTTCCCATTGGAGGAAACAGCTCCGGAGTTCAGCTACGGCTGCCACTTTCAATTTGAAGCCTCCCTCCTCTCATCCCCTGTCTTCCCAGAATGCTGCTCTGCAATGTTGATGCTGCTGCCAGGGCTTAGGCCTGTCTTCCAACTAGTCTGTCTCTCCGTCCTTTCTTACAGTCTGTCTGTTGTGGATGAAATATCAACGGCTGCAACTGATCAACACTGACAGGCCATTTGAAGAGGAGGGCTGTTCGATCTCTTCTGCTTTTAGCATCAAAAACCAACTAAAATCAAACAAATACCCTTTTTTGCAGTCAAAAAGATAAAAATATGGTGTCAAAACTAATAAATGATAAAAAGAAATAATAAATTGGTTTTACAAGTTATAAGGGACTGGACACATGATGTGTTTTCAAAATTCATAAAGGCCTGTGGTATAAAAAGCTTCTTCTGTATTTTGGCTGCATTGATGTTTATGTGGCATTTATGAGAATTAAGTTTATCAGTTACAGTCTGGCTTACAGCTCAACCCTTTGGTGTGTGAATGGGGTAAAATCGCGAGAGAGATTTTATCAAATTCTTCAGATTTGACAGGGTCCCTCAAAAGTGGGTGTGGCTAACTAACTGCCAGAGGTTAGCACAATGGCGAACAGTCAACACAGGTTTAACATATTTGTGTGGGCTGCTAAGCTGAAAATAAGTGATCTAAAATGCTCAGACATTTTACAGGAAGAGAAAAGTAAAGCAAATTTTGAGTGTGTCTGATGCTCTGGGCCAGATTGCCAAACCAATGTTGCCACTGCTTGTTGCGAAGTTGCGAAGGTGTTTGGTTGATTGCTAAGGTGTTGCTAGGCAGTTGCTGGAGTGTCTGGGTGGTTGCTAAGGTCTTGCTAGGAGGTTATTGGGGTGTTCTGGGTGGTTGCTAGGGCATTGCTAGACAGTTGCTAGGTGGTGAAATATACGAGAATAGTATGAATGAAATTTGAGAAAGTATGAATGAGCAGAAAATGTTAAAACATCTGCTGAGTCAGCAGAACATGCGTGCATTTGCCTGTGTGTGTGTGTGTGTGTGTGGTCTTCTGAAAGGTTTCATTGTATGGTCAGTACAGAGTGAACAGGTCTGAACTGCCTAAAACACCCCGACAACATCCAACCGATCAGGAGAGAGCAATGAACTGATTGAAGTTTTAATTAGCCAATAAACATTAGCTGTGCAACTGACACATTAACATTCGAACTGACTGAGAGACAGAAAGACGTCAAAGCCAGAGTTTGTGTATGTGCTGATGAGATGATCAACACTAGTGACACCATTTACATCACACAGTCAGTTGACCAATTGTTTATTAATACGCATGATAATAACAGCTTGAAGGACCAGTCTGTAGGATTTAAAGACATCTGGAGAGGCTGCAGATTGCAACCAAACAAATACCCCTCCACTTAGGCTCTTTCTATGGTAACAAAACCACAAAGATTCTTATTTTCTAGTGATTATAAACAATTAATAAAAAGTCGACTTATAAATTTTAGACTCCCTTCTTGCCAAGAGATTCCCCAGCATCCTTCACACTGGACCTTTACACCTAAAAGGCTGCAGCTGGTTAGAATTAGCTATGAATTTCTCTCAGGACAATGTGTCTGGTTTTCGTTTGTTTTATTTTTTAAGCAGTACATCAAATTAAAATAGAAAGCAAGCTGTTCATATTTTCATATGTTTATAGCTTGTTATTTTGAATGAAGGATTACCGTTTGGTGCAAACATCATTTATTGTTTGTGTGCATTGAAAATGATTACATTGTGTCTCGTCTACGGTGATAAATAAACATATATTTGTCTTTGTTTTATCAAAATCAGTAACACTAAGATATTGATATTAGAGAGTAATATTCTCTGCAAGATAAAAAAAATGTAGATGAAAGGGTTTCTTTTTCATTATTGGATTCTTTTTTTGTCAGCAGTCATATATCTCTATTTGGTTTCAGACATTCAGATCAGGTTTCCTCTCTTGGCTGCCCTGCGCCTGTGATTAGTGCAGTCTTGGATGTCCTGATCATCCTCTTAAACTAATGGGCTGGCAATGAGTTCTGACCTGGAGACCACCTTATTCAAAGAAACGCCACGTGGTGAAAAGCGAGTCGTGCCATCTTTTACTTTTGATCGCTGGGCACTGAGTTCTATGACGGTGCCTGCCGTCTTCTGCCAGTTTGACTGTGAACCAATGCGTTTCTATTTCAAATAAAACAAACGCAGAGGCAAACTGGAGACAAGTTAAAAAGGAGGGAGAAAAAACAGAAACAGCATTCCGGGCATTTGGCGGGTGGATCTGGGAAACATTTTCCTGCAACAGTAACAGATAACAGGTAGTTGGAGTTCCATATTAAAAGAAACCAGGAGTGCCTGGATTTAATTTGGGCGATCTGACTTGTTTGATGAATGCAAAGACAAAGCGTCTCTCTGCTCAATAAAACAAAGAGAGCTGGAGGTGTGTGTGTGTGCCAGCATCAGTTTGCCTTCTGTTTTCCACAGAGAACAAGGCGACACCAATTAACTCCCAAACAGTGGTAATATGGGGACCTGTAAGATACCACACAAATTGAATTAAACCATCCCTAACCATATGCCAATATATGTTGTCATTAAAGTTCATTTACAATACAGGAAGTGACTCAGTGGTATGAGGTGGTGAAATAAAAAGCATAAATAAAACAATAACAACCACATGACTAAAGCATAAAAAATTATCCGTAGTTGTTTAATCTCAAATGTAGCCTCAGGGAGTCACTGCCAGCTCCCAGAATTGATTGACAGTTTTTTAATATGGAAGGACATCAAATTTAATCCTGCTTCAGGACCTGAAAGTCTCGGCATGTTCAGAAAGACGACACAGAAATAATTGACAAGTCAAATAAAAGGGTGAAAGGAATCCTCCTGTTGCTAATTGCTCTGGTTTGTCAGTGTCTAACACACAGGCACTGATGACAGGAAGAGCCAAAGGGCAGCACAGGAAATGTACCCGACAAACTGTGACCCGGAGAGCAGGCTGATGTCGCTCAGACTGCCCTCCTGTTCAGCCAATCAGATCAGGCTGAAGGTGATGCCTCCATGTCTTTTTTCCCCCCTGCACTGTTCTTTTTAGTCACTCTGGTGTCTTTTAGAGGAGGGGATTTACAGTAAGTTAAATGTTGCATTTTTTTGAAACCTTATGCGCATCCATCACCGTAACTGTACAATCAGTTAGTTTCCTGTCAGTCCATATGACACATGTTTACAGCTGCTAATTACTTGCAATAAGTAGGCGTGAACATGAACTGGATCAGTGGTAATTCAAAGTACACATGTACACCAGTGTTTTATAAATATAGCTTTGGTCTAAACTTTATCGACAAACGTCTGAGGGGTTTTTGGTTGTGACATTGTAGCAGACTGCATTGTGGGAAACAGTGGGCAAGATAGACTGGTTGGATGCATTCCGGAGATTTCCTTCAAATCAGTATACATCAAAGAATTTTTTGACACACTTCAGATTTTGCTTGTGTTTACATACAACATACTACACACTCCTTGTTTGGCCAAATTACTACTTACTTCTAGAATAGTGTGCGGTTTCAAGAAAAAAGCCAGAGTGTGACGCAGTGAGAAACCCCGCTCATGTTTACACCGTGGAACAGTGGCTAAAGTACAGCGGTTGTTTCATGTGAGAGGAGGGGCACAAGGGGAGGGGTGGGGTTTAATCTAAAATAGCCAATGTTATTTCTTCATTGTTCACATGTTTCAGCAAATTAACACCTGCAAAATGTCAAAGTGTCCAGTTCATGTTGTTTTTTTAAGGATTTATCTTGAGACAAACCAGTCGAGGAAGTAAATATCAGTGCCATCATTGTCCAGAGGTCCAGAGTTCCATGTCCCAGAGTTCATGGCAGTCGTCATCTTGTGTTTCTCAGTAACTTTGTAAGCAGACAAATAAAGGCTTGGGCTAATAGCCCTGACGAAGATGAACTTGCTAATTTGCTAATGGCTTCTTCTTCCTGTGGGCCATTAGATAAGCAGCAGCAGCCACCACTCTTGAAACCAGCGTTATGTAAACCCCACTGATCACTATCGGCCTGCTAATGGCCTCTGAAAGGGAGAAAACACACTCAATCACATTTACTCACAATGAAAGACACAGCAGCATGCAACACTAACCAGAGCGGATCCGTCGTTCGTTCCACTGTATCACAGGGCTTTGATTCGGCGTTCGATAAACTGTTAGTTATGCTGCTCTGTGTTTTCCTGAATATGTCGGGTGATCGGCTTTAATCATTAGCACAGGAGGGACCAGGCTGTATTGATTCTGATGAGCACCCAAACCGATCACCGTAGCTCATCATTAAGAGACACTTTACAAAGACAGACCGCTTACAGGACATCAAGGCCTTACACGGCTCTACAGGTGCTGCTGAAATACACACAGACTGAGTTCATTTCCGGGCAGCTCTGTTTGTGGTTTGGCAGAAAACTCAGTCAGAAAGAACAAAGTAGGATTTACAAACACTTTCATTGGCAGTCTGAAAATGATAATCATTACCAACAAACACTAGGTTTGACTTTAGTTTGTCGTCCATCGACATGATGTCAAAGTCTCTGCAAGGTTTAGCCTCGTGACTTTTTCTCCACTTGTTAAAACAGATTCTGTGCAAGTGTACAGATGAATGCAGTGCATCGATATACAGGCAATATGACACCCATAGGGGGGCGATATGTAACATGTTTTATACTCATTTGGGACCTTTAAAACAATTGTGCTTATTTGTTTGAAGCATTTTGTATAAGCTTTCCTCTTTAACTCAGTGTTTGCAGCTTGAATGTCCTTACACTCAGCCTCCCTGACAGACTGGTCGTTTCTCTTCTCTGACAGAATCGCTTATTTGCACTCTGTCTTCAGTCCTCAGACGGTAACTCTGCTTCCTTTGTGCTTCAGTCACTTTGCTGTCGTTTAGCAGCTCAGCAGCCGTCCTACAGCGTCTCACATCCCAACTCCTGGCCTGTCGTTAGCTCTTCAGCATATCGGAGCTGTGTAATAGCGTTGCAAAACCCTAATTAGATCTAAATTAGCGTCACTTTCTTGACTCAACGTTATGGATTGAGGATGAGGGACTAATTACGCTGCTATTAATGCAGAGAGAGGTTAATGGCAGGGGAGTTTGTCTCCAAAACAGAAGAAGGAAGGACGTGATCGGTTCTCCTCACTCGGCTCTCTCCCTTTTTGCTGAGGTGAGCTGTTCTGCCAGTTTGTGAGCTGGCTGCACTTTTACTCTGCTCATGATCAATGCACACTTTATATGTGGTAAACAAATAATAACTCAGGTTTACAGGCAGTCAACTGTTCGGTAGATTAAAGCATAACTGCAGTGAGCCTCGGGATGTGTGAATGTGACGTATTTGGCTATAATTATGTGTGCCACAAATCATCAGAAGGTGTCTGTCTGAACTTTATATTACAGGTGTCACAGGCGGCTTTTAGCCCGATGTGATACAGTATTACGCAAGAGAATAATAAAGAGTGCATCAAGGCCATGCTGAGTTAAAAAAAAACAGTGACATCTGTTGTTCGAAAGTAGAAAAATGACTTAAAAAAACCTGCATGCAGTCATTTTGTTGATTATTGATTTCTAATTTGCCTTGTCATAAAATATCTGTCCGTGAGCTTCAGCCCAGAACAAACATTTTGACCAGTTTCAGCCACATAGTGATGATTTAAGTGTTTTTAAGGGCAGTTAAATGGTGCAAGTTTTTGCCTCAAGTTGCTTACCAGCCTGGCATGCATACTACAGCACTTTCGGTTGCTCATGTAAACATGTATTTTTTTTTTAAAAATGCAAAGCCCATCCACTCATTGGACTCGATTCTCTTGGTCTGGCATTGCGCTTTGAAATGGTTAAAAAAGGTGATTATCCAAAGAGCACAGGGTGTGGGGAGCCACGGGCAGGGCTAAGCTGTCTGTCAAGGAGTATCCGACATTTTAACTGACAAAGCTAAGTCACAGGACCGAAAATAGTAATGTGGTTGTATGTGGTGGGATGGTGGTGATATGAGTTTTTAAAAAATGACAAATCTATACATTGAAAGGTCTGAAATGTGCTCTTACAGTTTACACATGAGCAAATATTCACAGGTACCATTCCGAGACATTTGTATGTATCGATCAGTTACTGTTTGGTTGGGGTTTTTTTTGACCAGCTGGGAGCTGAATCAAGTCAGTTTGTTTCATGTGCACAGCCACAGAGTGAGGTGAGCTCCCTGCACTGTATGAACCTCTGCCATGTAAAGCCATAACACCATTCTATGTGCAAATCTAGTCAAGTCAAGTCAAAAATCTATTATAGCCCACGATCACAAAATAAGCCTCAAAGGGCTGTACATAAAAACAACACAGGCAAAATATAAATAGCAACACAACAAACCATATAAGCCAAAAAAAAACACTAAGTGCAAATGATAGGGAAAACAGTATTACATGTATTATATGTATGATCTCACATGCATGCAGGCAGAAGCTTAATAAAGCCAAAGTCTGAATAAGAAGGTCCTGATAATTCAGTTCTGACCATTCTCCTCATTTGAAGACACTCATGACAGCTTCAGTTTCCCTCTTATTTTTCTGCCTTGATGGAACCAAACAGCGGGGAAACATCAAGCAACCAAACACCTGCCAGCCAACCAGAAATTTCCTCTTTTCATTGCCTGGGCATAAATATAACATATCATATATTGTTGTATGAATTACAGGTTGTAGCTGTGAAGTAGGGTGGTTGTTTTGAAAAATCTTATATATGCTCTCTCCTAAATGAGGCTACATTTTATTCAAACAACTGAAAAACAACAGAGCGAAAGCAGCTGAATGTTTAAACGTGTGACTGTGAGCAGTGACTGCTGAGAGCCGAGTCCTGGGAGCAGACGCCTCTCAGCCAGCCGGAGCTCCTCAACGTTTCCCGCCGTTTGAACGACTTTTAATGTGACCCTGGAGAGAGACAAAATCTGGTGCTAAACGCAAAGTATGCAAATGAGTAATTAGTTCAATAACTGTTTCCCAAAACATCCACCCTAAAGCAACTGCTCTGAATCAATTATAACAATTACCATATGCATCGGTGTCGAGATGGATCTGCCCCTCATTGCTGCCACCATCCTCAAACAGCAGAGAACGAATGAGCGAACAGTGTGCTAATGATAGACAGAGGAAGGGTAAAACATGGAGAAAACACATTCTGCCCAGTGTGACGTCAACTTATTCTCCAGAAAAACAGAACAAAAGAAACTTGCCTCTTTCACCTTAACAGAGAAAGAAACATCGTTAGAGTCTAATTAGGTGGCGAGTTCACTGATATCTGCATCTGGGTCCTTGTAGAAAGTGGGCAGGGTTTACCAAAGGTCTGAAACTTATTTATCACCCTCGTACAGTCAAAAGAAAATCAATTCAAGGGTTATTTGATCCATTATTGATGATTTTTTTTCTTTTTAGTTATGTGAAGTCCAGCTGTCTGATCAACGGACTCGAGGTACGACAAATGTACAATTGCATCTGACAGGTTTTCAATGCTAAGTTCCTCAAAGCTTACTGAGTAAATGGTCTCATTCCAATGCACTGTAATGTAACAATAGTTATGTAAGCACTGTTAGCCTGACTTGAGATAAAATAATGAAACAGAGCTGCAGTTGCTGCAGCACAGTGACAGTGTCTCCATGGTAGCGGACCGCCTCTCTCTGAGATGCTACACCCTATCGACACCATTGATTTGTCATCCAGTCTCGGCAACCTTGTAAGGTGACGTCGTGGGCCACCTGTATGTGGTGGCGGCTGGACTGCTGGTGATAATTAGTCTCTGTAGCGGCGGCGCTTTGACTGGGCGCACATGTTTCAGCTGTCACAGGTGTATTCTGGGAGATGCAGTTTGGTGACAGCCGTGACAGCGCCATCTGGACCTGTCCGTATCACGGGACGCAGACTCTGTGGTGACAAGCTGCAAGCAGTGCCGGGAGACAGTGAGATGAGCGTGCACATATGTGTGTGTGTGTGTGTGTGTGTCCACTGTGTGTTTGATAGCTTGTCTGAATATTCAGGATGCCAGCAGGAGTGCATGTTGCATGGAGTGTGAGCAAATGCATGTTATACACAAGTTCCAGTGTGTGTGTGTGTGTGTGTGTGCATTTGTGTTCTGCAGGTGGAAACCTGCTTTTGGATCTCTGTTTCATACTTGAAGTCTATTTTTGGTCATCCACCAGGAATGCATGCTGCTTTCAGACATGTGTTTCCAAGACTCATACATTTGCAGTGTGTATTCAGTTGTGGATGTGTGTGCATGTGTGATTATATCTGTACTGAGTGTACCGAGTGGTGAAGAGCCACTGAATGGACTGTTACTCAAAGAGCCTGAGCTTGCCCTTTTTCATTTTATGTGGAATGTATGTGGATTTCTCCAGGGACATGAAATTGTGGTTTTGTTAAGAACTGGATACCACGCTTAAAGAAGATACACAGCTCAAGCTCAAGTTGCTCACTGAATGTATTTCATGGATGAAAATAAAGATGGTGGCTGGTTGTTGCAAATGAATGACCGTGAACACAATCCAACTATCAAGAAAAAGAAAGCAAAATCTGTTACAATACATGAGATATAACAACCTAACCTAACCATGAAGTGCACTTTGCACTATCCAACTGTAATGTTAATTAAAAACATCTCCTTGAGCCTGAATGAATCTCCGCACAAGTTATTGGCTTCAGATGCTTTTCGGTCTAAGTTCAGAGTCTTTGTTCCTGCAGGAATGTCACGGGCGTGATGCTACTGCAGCTAGCTTGTCAGTGTGAGTGTGCAAGTGTGTGTGTGTGTGCGTGTGGGAGAGATGAAACAGCAAAGCAGATGAAACGCTGCATGTGTGTGTAAGAGAGAATGTGTGTGTGTGCGTGTGTGTGTGTGTGTGGGTGTGTGTGTGGGGCTGGTGGAGGGGGGTGTTGGTGGTGTAGCGGAGTGAGATGTTGCCCGTTACACCGAGCCTCCCCCTGGGCTGGTAGCTCTGGAAGCCCTCTGGAAGCTCACTTCACTCAGATACATGCAGATCAAACGCTGCATTGATCTCTGGGATTCATAATGCACACGCACACACACACACACACACACACACACACACACACACACACCAGCTCCTGCATCCATTTTATCAACACCCCCGTTCTTTCCCCCAGAAGCTGTGTGAAATATGAAACACATGTTAATCATGATCAAGCCAAGTGTCAGCTACCGCTCACTGTTTTCAATTCCTCTCAGAAAAAGTGAAACAAGTCCTGTGTTGTTGTTTTGTTTTTTTTACAGATATTGTTCTGATTGTTTGATATTTGTACCAACTGGTTCTCAATTTAAGGCTACAGTAATTGATTTCTTGCCACTAGAGAACAGAAAAACTTTACAACAAGATGACACAGAAACACACACCCTGGTGTGTATTTAACTAACAAAGGTTTGATTGTCATATGATCGCCTAAGTGATACTTGGGATGTCATCATGGTTATGTCATTTTGGTCTCAAATAACAGATTTTTAACAGCAACCCTGCTGTACAAACTTCAGTAGTACTAGAAGTAAGGACGTCTCAGCCTTGGCTGCTTTAATGTCGCTGATGCTATTTTCTCTTGCAAGTCATCCACCTTCATGAAAGTGACATTAAACTGCTGAAATTTCATTTTTAGGAAGTCCAGGCTCTTTAGGATGTGTTTGATCATTAGGGCTGGGTTTCGGATCCTATTAACACTGACTGTAATGTCTGATAAATCAGTTTCTTTGAATCCATTTTTTTTCTTTGAATTATTATTATTATTATTATTTAATTTATTTTTTTTTAGTTTTTAATTCAAGCAAATTCTTATGAGGAAATGTGGCTTTTTCTGTGGGAAAATCTGAAAAAGCACGTCAAGTTTATTGACGTGTTTCAACTTGAAATGCTTCACTTCAAGTACAAAATTGTAAAAGAAACACAGAATAAAAGGACATTTTAACACGCAATATTAAAACAAGTCATTAAAAACAACAAGAAAAGGGGAAAAGAGATGTTTGTTCATGTGAAGTTGTATTGTTTTAGTGTCAGTAAAAAAATTAGTAACTACAGGTCAGTTATAAAAAAATATCTATAATGCATTGTATTTCATTTAGATCCCAGCTACTGACTCCGCACCTTTGAGCAAAACCTCCAGTTAGCACTCCTGAACAGTCTGAGAAACAAGAGCAGACTGATGACAGAGAGGAAAAGATGTGCATGCAAAGTGTACAGGGCTTTCCACTGGGGCTTTAATTGTCTCCAGAGTTGCTTGGAAGCTACAGTCAACACACACACACACGCTCATACACATAACACACATGCACTCAAGCACGTAACATACACACACACTGATCTGTATGCCGTTGGCATGGTTTCTGCAGCTTCACCTGCAGTCTTGTAATCTACAGTGAAGATGAGATGGACAGTGAATGGATTTTTTTTCTCTCCTTGCTTATTTAATTTAAATAGTTTGTTTATGTATCACAATGGTGTGAAGAGCCCTTGATTTAATTAAATCCTCCTGGCTGCAATAACAGAAGCTTAACATCAGCGACAGACAAAGCAGGATCAGTTTGGTGAGGCTAAACATGCCCTGTAGCAAACTGACAGCGCAGACTTGGGCCTAATGAACGCTCTGCTCTGTATTCCTGCTGCACACGTGGACTCACAACTACCGCTTTCTGAATTCAGTTGCTCCACACTTTGGTCCAGCTGAAAATCTGTAAAACTATTGACCATGAAAGTGAATATTCATGGTCCTCAGAGGAGGAATTCAAATAATCATGGTGAACCTCTGACCTTTCCTCCAGGACCAAATCAGGCCAAAGATTTACATTGGTTCTAAATTTTGTTCCCAGGGAGAACACTGAAAACACCTTCCCGCAGAAGTGGGAAGTAACAAAGTACAAAGACCCTGTTACTGTAATTAAGTAGATTTTTCAGGTATCTCTACTTTCCTTGAGTATTTATTTTTCTGACAACTTTGTACTTTCACTCTCTACATTTGAATACAAATATCTGCACTTTTTACTCCTTACATTTTCAAAACAGGCTCGTCACTTTAGTTCAAATGTTTTTGCACTTTTGGCTGTGCTCAGGATGCTTTACCAACCCCAGATGTCACTGTTTGACTTCCTGGGAGTGAGACTCAACAATCAGTTCATTTTGTAGTGCATTTAGGAATAACTTAGACAAATGCTGCTGATTCTACCTTCAAGTTCAATAGCCTTTGCATTGTATGAATATGACGAGATGTTCAGTTAACTTTGCACGAATGGCCAATAGAATGGTTCTTCAGAGGGATGCTTTTTACTTTTTTTTTTTACATTGAGTACATTTCAGAACCTGTACTTTATTACTTTTACTTGAGTAAAAAAGCTGAGTCAATACTTCTGTCTTTACCGTTTTATCTGTATTTCTACTTAATGTGCATACTTTTGCCAACTCTGCTCTCCTGTCTGTGTCCGCTCATTGCGTATGAGATGTGGCATTGTTAAGCTGTGTTGTTGCTATAGAAATGGTCAAGAATTTTGACTTTACACTTTGGGCATAACAAAGTTGCCAAGTCGAATTTCAAACACCAAGTTGCACCTGACTTAGCTTAAGCCCAGGCCCAAGACCAGATGGTGTGACCAGGTCTAGATGTCCAAAAGTATTTAGACACCCAAACAATTAAACACATATGATTGTTTCTCTTAAATTATTTTTATTCATGTGCTGCCCTCCACTCTTGTGGATTCAGTCAGTTTTCCAGATACTGAACCTGATTTGTTTCCATTCATCATTGAGGTTCAATACTAATGTTGATGAAAAAGTCTGACTCACAGTCCGTCTTCCAGTTCTTCACAGGGTTGTTGGACGGGCTGAGCCATGGCTTGATGTGTTTATTTCCACACCAAACAAGGAAAAACCATGTAATTTACGGATTGTGCTTTGTAGACACAATCTTAGTAAAGAGTGAGTCCACTCTTGTCTTAGCACTGCAACACACTGCTTCTTACACATGACAGGAAAACTTCAGACTCAAACTTTATTAATAAATTGACAGCGAGCCGTAAGCAGCTCTGCACACAAGGATTATGAAAGACAGATACAGACAAAGATAGAGACTGTCTGCATCACTGCACAGTAAGATGTATTTTCATTTCAAACTCGATTTCCAATCAGAGCCATCTGCCTGCTGAAAGCCTCTTTTCTGTGTATTTGGACTCGTTTCGAAGAGCACGACTGCTCTCGTGAAAAACCCTCCTGCATGTCATCGAAGGATTACACACTTGTCTGGCTGGTGACACACCTGGAGGCTGCTGAATGCTCCTTCAGGCTGGACTGCAAAGAAAGTAGTTGGAGAAGGTCCCCAAAAATCCGTTAAATTTATGTGAAAAAGTTGGTCTCCCAGTTTTCTCATCCTTTGTTTGTTCTTTTTTTTTTCCCTGTAGTGCCAACAGGAAGTGACCCTCCCTCCTCCCATCTATTCACCAAAACATGACCCCC
>JAQLOL010000026.1:27875112-27886527 GCA_029783665.1 Naso thynnoides
TCTGAGGAGCAAAAACGCTCACAATTTGCTTGTCAAGACAATAGAGAAAACGTCTTTTTGGAAGGATGAAAGTACTTTGGCTTTCCCTCTATTTTGTTCATTTTCTCAATATTGTTGATTCTTTGTAGCCTGTGTGTTGCCTTTTTGCTACAAAAAAAGGATTAAAAATGACAAAAAGAGAAAGTTGTTGGGTGAAGTCTTTCTGTACAGTATGGGGTGAGGTGACACCCCGATCAATGCCATTTCTACAGAACAGTACATTCTTTTCTTTTTTCTGTAAAACACCTTCTGTATTCACTTGCATGTCCTTGTCCAAGAAGAGAGTGGATCGGAAAAATACATTTTACAGTCTCATCCCCATGTCCTGTAAGATAAATCCATGTTCTTTTATTTCCTTGTACCTGGATCAATATCAAATAAAAATATTTTTGAAAAATGACAATGGTTTAAGTTTGTCTTAAATTGAAAGACTGCTGTGTAGGTGAATGGACAAGTCCAAGGTTGGCACGAAGAAAAAAAAATGCAGGAATTGAAGTCATAATTTGTCTTTTAGTTAAAATATTTTGGCTTTTTTAGGGTACTTTTTTTAAAAAAGAAACTTTACAACATGCCCCCTCTGATGACTTGATGTTGTTTGACTCAGCAGCAAAAAACGTGTGTGTGTGTGTGTGTGTGTGTGTGTGTGTGTGTTTATTGGTAACAGCCATCACTCAGCCTCTGGGGTTCAAGAGTCCCTGATGATGAAGCCATCCATTATTTACCAAGCAGTCCTGCAGACAAAAAAAGAAAATCAATTATTTCAGTGGGAATTATTCAAACGCTGTGTTGAATGTTAATGAGCAAAAGATGTTGGAAAGCTGCAAACAATGCATAAGAAGACAGAGGAAGTAAAGAAACATATCTTTACAACACACTGAGAAAGTGGGAGAAAAGATATGGGATGAAAGTGTAGAAGTGAAGTACAAAGACGAGAGGATGATAAACGTTTATGTGCAGTAAAAAAATATGACAAAGCTGACTCAGTACAAAGACTGGACAAACAAATGTAGACTTCAAAGATCTTTCAACACTGCCTGGTGTGTCACACTGGACATATTAGAAATGGTAAATTTCATGTGATTATGATCCTTAAAGTTGGGGTCATGAGTTTATTTCTGGTGTCATCAGGAAAAAATCCCATAATAACTTTTCAGCATATTGTAATTCAGGTGGTCTGAAAGAACACTAGACTTCCTCAACTCTCCTTGGCTCTGTATTCAGACCGTGACAGGGTATTTTGAGCCAATCTTGGATCATTTCAGAGAGCACATGTTCCTATTGGCTGCTCTACACTGCGTTTCTTAGCACAGAGCGACATCATTACGAGCTTATTAGCTGTTGAAACAAGTGATGTGCGTTCCATTCAAAAACTGGCCTCTGGCATCTTGACAAGCTGAGTTGCAGGCAACACTGTCAGCCGACTTGAGTCAAGCTGAAACAGACCGATTTACAAAATTGCAACTTTCCCTGGAAATTTTTGGTGTAAACTGGCTCTAGAAGAGAGAGTGATAACGACTGAAATATAAAATGCCAGCCAGAGCAAAAACAGAGAGTGGAGGGTGCAGTGGAGTTGCTTGGTTCGGAGTCTCATGTTGCATACCTCAGCCTTAAGATGGCTTGTGTTGAGATCTACTAAAGCATACTCATGGTCGAATTTTAACAACATTTTGATCTCTGCTAATAGTAGAAGTCAAAAATAAACCAGTATGCTCCTTTAAAAGAGGCTTTAGTTTAGTTTCATCACCATGTTTAAAGTAATTTTATAATTGCTGGCAGAGCAATTTAAACTTTAACATGTAGTCGACTTTTTTCTATCTCTGATTAGAGCTCGGTGGCTGCGTAGGAAAACCAATTCTAGCTAGTTACTTTCCTCAAAAAATTCAAATCCAAAATAATAAAAAATTGTTCTTTATCCCTCTGGCCATGGTTGATCCTGGCTGAAGAGATTTGCTCTCAAGTAGAAACGGGAGCATCGAAGGTCCTGCACCAATGGTGTGTGATCAGGATTGACTCACAGTAAGTTTATTTAAGTATATTTATTTTATTTATTTATTTAAGTGTTGACTGACGAAAAGGTCAAGTTCTTACAAACCAAACTGATTCAACATTTGGAGGAGGTTGGATGAACAAAATCACCCGAAGTCTGTGTTCAATGTAGAATGTACTTTCATTGCAACTAAAAGAGTCAAAACTTAGAAAAACTAGCTCAAAAAGATTGTGGACATACTTTATATCTTTGGAGGATATAGAGGAGAGTATCACTTCTCTATCAGTCTGTCCATGTGTCCATCTGTCCTCCTCTGTTGGCAAACTCTGCCCGAGACAGAGTTAGAATATGGAAATGGCCGCTGTGCTGCTCCTTCATTATTCATATTTCGGTAGCCGGTGAATAATCAGATTAGAGCTGATGAACATGCTGAATTATTCAGGAGGTTGTGATTGGGCCTGGGGATGCGACCAGGGGGCGTTGAGGGGAAGGAGGCTGGAAACAGGATCCCTGGGGCGCTGAGGGTCCTCCCTTCCTCTCCGCCTCCCTGTGTCGCCTTCCTCCTCTTTGCCGTCCCTCGCCATGGTTTTCCGGTTGGGCGACTCGGTTAATGACCACACTGCAGAGAGGAGAGGGAGCGGTGAAGGGAGGCCTGATGACGTGCTCTCACCGTGACCTGCTGCGAGGTAGGCGGGTTGAATAATGGAGGGAAGGCATCGAATTGATCTCGCTCAGCGTGTTGCAATGATTGGCAGTCATGAGTTATGTAACAACCCCCCACTATGACACACACACACACACACACACACACACACACACACACACAGCTAAAGAAACATGTGTCAGGTAGTTTCTTTTTATACTATTTTCCTCAAAACTGGTTCAGTCTGACAGGTTTTATTGCGACACTCGTATTTTAAATTATATTACATCACTCGACAGGCACTTGACAAATAGAAGAGGACAAAAAAAGTGTCTTTGGCAGGAGCACAAAAATCATGTGAAAATGACCAAATCAAAAATATCTCAAACAACAGGCAAAATGCTTCTAAATGACTCTGAGAAGGTAATGAAGCCACGCGGAGAAACAGCTTCAGAAACGTGATGTCACAGAGTCATGTCAATAAAGGGGAAATAGTGAATACGATATGAATGTGGTGCAACTCAGCCCATTCATTCTCTGTAAGTCAAAGTGAACCATTAACCACAGCAGTGTGGCATGACAACATATCTGTGATATTAGAGGCCAGCATCTACTATTGATTAAGTTTTTATTTTCTATCTGGTGTATCAAACAAAAATGAAGAGCTCCATGGCTTCATTTAAATTATTAAATACAAAACTTCATCTACAGTTATGTCTGCCTAGAATATGTTTTGACAGAGGTGTCTGTCTGCAGTTCAGCACCAGGGACAGCACCACAGATTTATGAACATTCAGCACATTTAGATTTAGGTGTTTGCAGTTTTGGAGCTTAGGTTTGGGCCATTAAATCTAACACAAACCTCAATCAGACCAAGGACAGATAAAAGTAACTTATTCTACTAAAACAGCCCTCCCCCTCTGGACTCTCTTAACCAGAGTTAACCAAGGGGATGTGCTTGTTTTCTCATACACCATATTCCTTTCTGAACAAAAGCCTCCTGCCCAGCTCACCCGACTCTAGCTTAACAACTTCAAGACATCCTCAGTTCCTGTGTCTAAGTACTTGACATCCTCTCATCTAAAGTAGCAGCTAACCTAACCTATATCTGCCCATCAAAGTTTAAAGACAGCTTCATTTTGTGTGCACCAACATTTATCCGCAAAGACCGCTGAAACAACCTGCTACCTGGGTTTGAGTGAAGTTGATCACTGCGTTTCATTCTAAACTGTCCTGACATTCAGAGGAGGCTTCAGAGCCATTTTGTGCCTCAGCCAGTAAACCCAGCTGGGAGTGATTAAACCTGCCTGACCCTCAATGACTCAGGAGCCAGAGGTGAAGATGTAATGATGAACGTGGGCAAAGGAGGAAGCGGGGCCAGCCAACAACACCAGGACAGCCACAGCACCAGCTGCTTCCTGACAGAGAGTGGGAGCAAGAAGCGAAAACTAAAGTAGGACCGGGTCTAGATCTTTTTTTTTATTAAAAGTTAAATGAGGTAAATGAACTTTATGTTTAGAGGTAAATATTGTATTGTTTCTTTCCTTCATTCATTACATCTCTTTAGTTATTACCTTTATGACCTCTGCACCTTACAAGTTAAGACTTTTCATTTTTTCACAATAATTTAGTGCAATAATCAGTTTGAGGTTTGCCTACTTTCCATTTGCTCTATGAGACTCCATCACAGGAAATAACAAATCAATAAAAATGTAAACAAAACTGAAGATTTAAACCACTCTGGGGAAATCGTTGGCACTTGGCAGTTTTTGAACCTCAGTGCTTCAAAAACAGCTCCTCCAAAGTGCACTATAGGACAGTTAGAGGTTGAGTGTAAGTGATCCACAGTGTTTCAGTACTCAGCTGCAGTCTGGAGTGTGTTTCTGATTACAGCTCTATCAGAGGACTCAGCGGATATAAAGACAGAGAGCTGCCTTAAAATTCTGACCGTGTTTGTTTCGATTTTGGTGCATTTTGTTGTAGTGGCGTCTGATTCAACTGACAGACTCTGTGGAATTCCGAATGTGTGTGTCTGAATGTGTGCTAGTTATCTTTTTGTGTGTGGTTAGCTTAGCGCTGTTAGCAAACACAGGCTGAGTAAATATGACGAGAGGATGCACTACATGAATCCACCGATCTGCAGACTTTGCAGGACTCTGAATAAACACAACTGTCAACCAGGTTGAAATGGCTCTGACAACAAAAGCAGCAGAGGAGGAAAAGGTGGTTAAATTCTGCAAAATGTACCTTAATTTTAAGAACATTCAGTTTTGTGTGCAGCTGAACTTATGGAGGCTGAGCATCTGACTGGCTTAGCTGTGATTTTAAAGCAACATTATGAAGGAATTTGTTGCTGTGCGATTTGAGCTGCATTCTAGGTATTTTTGCCCCACGAGACATACATCCATAAAGAGCCACAACACCTGACATTTAACTTAGCAAACAGCTACTTCCTATTCAACCACAACAAATCCAGTTTTGTGTCTGTCTGCAGTCTTTTATTTAGCCTAGCTGTCCCCAACAACTACAAGCCAGTGTGAGATAACTCCCGCTGGTCCTCTTGCGCAGTCTCTGTCTCTTGTCTTCCATCAGTGTCCTCTTCACAGTATCCTCACCTCTGTTATGAAGTTAGTAGAAGCTGTTCTGTCCAGTTACATTTTCCATTCACTTGACTCTGATTCTGGTGTCCATTCCAGTGTTGGACCTCCATCTGCTGGCTTGTCAAACTTCCTCTGATAGCAGGGCAAAACACCAACACTCCCTGGTGCTGCTCAGCTGCAGCTCTGCAACACAGCAGAAGGCCTGTATGTTGCTTTCAGGAACCTCAGTGAATCACAGAATTGAGACAGAGCAGTCGTAGGACATCAAAGGGAAAGCCGTAGGATATTTCTCCATAAAATATGGCTGGGTTTCACCAGAATTACTGTTTTGTGAGACATATATCGTTAAGTTCAGTTTCGAAACCTTGGGCCATGGTTTGAAGTTATATAGTGCAGAAACAAGCTAGAGGAAGGCCCGGTGGCAGAGGCAGAGAGCACAGTCAATTTGTTACAAACCACTCTAACGCTGAAATGATTTTGAAACTGTTATTTCAAGGTGAAAAAGCCACATATTGTTGCATCAAACAGGTCCAACTAAACCAGAACCTGCAGATACATGCAAAACTAAACAGGCACAGGTTAAGCTGAACTGTAAATCTCATATGCTGAAATGCTGTCAAGTTTTGTTCTATGGGCCATAAAGCATATTTGTAAAAGATATCAGAGTCACTGATAGAACTAAATACCAAACAAACCTTAACACTAACTGTGATGTAAGCTGAAGCCAGTCTGCTGGCTGCTGTGACGCTCCATGCTGTAGTGATTCCTTTTATTTTAACTTTCTTTTGCATTTTTTAGTTTTCATTAAGAGCAGGCAAATTCTATTTAAGAATATAAGAAAAAGCAATTCATTTGTTTGTTGTTTAACTTGTGTTTAACCTGAGACTGTAAACTCAACCACTTCAACCACTTTAATTCCCAGATATCCCCGAGATATCTCCCCATGTATTTTCGTCTGAACTTTAAGCAAAATCCAAAGTGATTTATTTATAGAAAACATGATTATTCACTCTACAGCTCCCAAACTATAATTCAGACAGCCAGTCAGATGAGTGGTCTCTGCCTCAACTCGGCATAACCCAGAAACTCACAGGAGAAGTCTTTGGTGTGGCATGCTTCTGCACGAGCTGAGATACCCACAAAGGGAGAACAACACTAACAGAGGCAATTGTATCAGAGTCAATGAGGCATTCATGCACATTCTCATCAGATCCTTGCATGAGGAGCATGAGAAGCATATGGAGACACACACGAAGCACCGCAGTCACACGGACGATCAGGATCCTGTGTGATGGTGCAGTGAAAACAGACGTTCTGGAGAAATATCTGTCAGAAAAGTCAAGATGAAAAGTTTTTTAGCTTTTGAAATGTGGTTGAAATGCAGCCCAAAAAAATGCTCATTTTATAAGTCTTTTTTTCATGCTTAGTCTGATTTCTTAAGGGACAAACAATAAAACTTGCCTCTAATTGCAAAAGTAATAGTCTGAGTCATACGTGATTATAGAATCATCAGAACCAAATATAAACAGCTGTGCTAGACAACATTTGCTTGTATGACAAGAATTCAGAGGTACAGAAAGCCTGCAGTCCATTTATGACACTTAAAATATGTTTTAGTTACAAACATCCAATCAGAGCTTCAAGTTCTTGAAAAAGAGAAACAAAAATGACAGCAGAAACTACAAGCGTAGTTATTTTTCAGATTCTGCATAATTTTTTCATGAATAAAGTCAACTTTGGAGCTGTTTTGCTTGTTTGTTTTTATTTGTTTTGGGGTTTTTTTGTCAAAACTGTAATGACAGGTTCTGAATGCAGCTTTGATTCCAGTCTCAGACAGAACAGCAGCTGAAGCTCAATATTGTAATGTTGTACTTAGAGCGGTTCAACACATCAAAATGACAGAAAAACAAAAATCACACAAAATTGAAGACGATACTTCATTGTCCATTTACACAAAAATTTGTTTGCATCTCAAGCTCAACAATCCTCACATCACTCTCACAACACATAAGACATATTTGACAGAAGTAAAACATGAAAGACATAAAAAATCATAAAATACATGTTAGAAAGAGTGCAGCCTCTTACACAGAATTAAAAAATACATCTTGCTCCAAAAGTGTCATTTGAATAAATAGGTTTTGGATTAGACAGAATTTCAAATTCCACCTCTACAGGAGGAAGATTCCTTTGTTGTTTTTATAAATTAAAACATGAAGGACTTGATTGAGAGATGATCGAAAAGCAGACATATCTATTTCCTATCTCTTTATCAGAAGTTCCATGCTGGCCTCATAGTTTATGAACTTGGAGAGTTCTTGAAAAGCAAATGGAAAATAAAAGTAAATTTAGACCAGATATTTTTTAGTCATTCAGAATCGAATCATATTCAGCTTTATCTTTGTTTTATGATTCTTTTGCTACATTTCTTAGTGATAGTGATGCTGCAGCTCAAAATCTCAATGTTGCTGCCCTGACACGTCTTAAAAAAAAACACAGGTGTGCGTCTTCTGAGAGCAAACAGCTCCAAGATCAAAAAGCCGAAGTACAGGGAGACACTATTGAGAGGCAATTGAGGGGAATGACTGTCCAATATAAGAATTGCCTCTTCTTGACTGAGTTCACTTGGCTGTCATAATGTTGATGGTTGATATCAGAGGAGCTGTGGACTCGCATCTACTAAATGTGTTCAAACTGTCTGGCTGCCAATTGGTCTGTCCCCAGACAGAAACTTCATTTCAATAACTAAATCTCAAATTCAAATTGAAAGTCTTGAATTTTTGTTGCGATGGATATAAATATAAAATAGGCAACTTTCTTTTTTTTCGCCTCTCAGTTCAGGTGGAAGTTTCCTCTTACAGCCTGAGCACTGAATGTTCCGCACGGAGAAGTACTCCGTCTATATATATATATATATATATATATATACGACATACAGCTGCTGTCAGGCCCAAATTACCAAAAGCAATTTCAGAGGAAAATCAAAGGTGAAAGTACATTATCATTTGTCAAAAGCACAAACAGAGAGTGCTGCCAGAGAGCTGCAAACAGTATTTCAGCACTGACCTCACACTCTAAACTGCACTGCACTCGGCCTTGTGTTCCAGCTGCTGTTTTTGTGCTCCAAGGATTGAGATTTTTTTGAGCAGGGTCAAAGAAGATGTCGAGTTTTTAAGGCCAGAGGACCGAATCTCTCTGTCGGCCATCGAGGCTGAAGTAGGTCAGCCGTCTAAACTGCCCCGAGGAGATCGTCGTCGTCAAATACTAATCAGTGCTCGGCCAAGGGTACGCTTCATTTCTGTGACTGCTGGAGGAACTCCGGCAACCCTCTCTGCTGGGAAGCAGACCTAGGCAAACACTCGAGGACAAAGTTTATTGTCAAAGCTTCAGAAATCTTGCTCTTAATCAAAGAGCAGCCTTGTTCAGACATTGACCTCCTTCTGCACACACGCACATTAACGCACACACACACACACACACACACACACACACACACACACACACCAAAACACATACTGGGTTTGCTGGCTTTGCTTATGTACTTGGCATTTTGGTTTTTTGCCCAGTGTTTCTTTTTCCAGGGAAAATTTGCAGTGTTTTTCTAATGAATCTGGAACCACAGTCCTCAAGCTAGCCTCAGATCAGTGTGTTTTTAATGTGTTAAACTGAACAGAGTGCATGATGGGTAGTTTATGAATGGACTAACAACAACTAAAAGAACCACTTGCAAATTTTAGCACTACTTCAGCTTGAGACATCAGATGTAATGTCTTCTAAGGCACTGACAGAGTTTTGTACAGCACAAAAAAATTAACCCTGATGATGTCAAAGTGATGTCATCAGAATAAGTTCCGCTAATTTTTTCATAACACAGAGGCTGAATGACAAACTGAAGGTGTGCAAAGGTTTTAAAGTAAGGATTGTTTGCCAGACTGAGGTCTCAGAAACCATAAAGTTCAATTGTAGTGGGTTACAATTACCAACATGTTTGTTCATCCAGTTTGTTCAGTTATATCTCTATTTAAACCTTTACTTCAGCCCATCAGTGATGTCACTGTGCATCTCTCTTTCACTCTCAAATCTCAGATGATAACACGTTTGAACACATGAACAAAGTGAGTTTAACACAAACACGCAAAAGAAACTTGACTAAACGGCAACTGTGATGGATTACCAATGCAGCAAAGAGATTTCTGTAGGAAAAAACTGAACCAACGGCTGCCTGGAAGAAGGGAAATCAATCTAAAACTGGTCAGAAATAATAAAGTCTGTACTGATGTAACACTAACCTTTGATATGTTCCTTTAAACGACATTTAGCTGTTAATGTAACTTCACATGTATAAAATGTGCTAATAGAGCCTCACAATCACGTCTCAGCATTTACTGCGACTCCAGCATTCGTCAGGCGGAGGTTCGTCTTGCTCGTTATCAAATTAGACTGAACAGCTCCTTCAGGGAGAAATAAATTGAAAATTTTTTTTTTTTTGCTCTTTCTCTTTTTCTTTTCATTCCTTTAAGTAAATCAGTGATCGCTGGAAAAACCCCGGGGACATCATAATAATCACATTACTCTCGGCTGATCTGAAGGAGGCCTGATAATCTGCATTGACGGAGGCTGGAGGTCCAACGCTCTGCAAGCAACACACACGCATGCATGCAAACACAGGCACGCACGCACACACACACACACACACACACAAACAAACAAACACACACACGCAGAGTGAAGCAAACATATCTCTGAGAGAATTACATTTTTTTTTTAATGTCATGACATGAAAAATAATTTTGCCTTAAATTTTTTATGACACAAATGTATTCTGTATTGAAGCCACGCCCACCAATTGAAAACACCTGGTGGGTTCTCTTTCTGAATCTCATACAGACAAGTTAAAATGTTTCAATTTTAAATGTAAATTAATAATTAATGAGTAAAACTAGAATTATTTGTCCCTCATTACCCCCATTTATTTTGTCCTTTTCTGCCTTCTTTGTCTGTTTAATTCCTGCTTCCTCTTTCTCATCCTGTCACTTTCCAATCCTCCTTTTCCTCTTACTTTCTTATACAGTTGTTTTGTCTTTTGTCTTTTCCTTCATTATTAAAATGTTTCTTTTTTGAATCTCTGATCATAACGTTTAGTTTTCTGTCTTTGTTCCTTCCGCCTGTCCCCATTTCACATTCTCAATCCCCATCTGCTATTTTTCTTACTGCCTCCTTTTCATTTCCTTCCATTTGTCTTTCCTTTCCTTAACCTCAATCTTTATGTCCTTATTCTTGCTTTTCTTTTTTCCTTCCTTGTTTTACCTCTCACCCATCCTTTTGTTTCATGTCCACATTCTCTTTAAACCACTTTCTTTCTTCTCCTTTTCTTCTCAATCTCCTTGTTTTGTTTCTCTGCTCTCTTCAGTTCCACTTTACCTTCCTCTTGTTTTTTCTAACCGCATCCTCCTACCACCTACCTTTTTTGCTTTCCTTCTGTTTTACTTTTGTACATGCTTGATTTATTGATGACTTTCTGCTTTTTTTTACTAGCTAATGTCGTCCCTTTGCTTCATCAGTTTCATCTTTCCTTTTTTTGCTCTCTTTCTCATTTCTTGTCACGTCCTCTCCTACTTTCTCACACTACTTCCCTCCTTCTTGCTTCATGTCATTTCTTTCTTTCTTTCTCCTTTTTACTGCATTTTTTCTCTCACTTTCTTTTCTTTCTCCATTGCCTCTGTGTACAGTACCTTCTTCTATACCTCCCACTTTCCGAGTCACTTTCCCCATCTGCTTGCCTTTTCTTTCCTTGCTATATTCACTCCTCTCTTCTTTCTTCCAAGCCTACTTTCCTTCCCCAACATCTTCCTGTCAATTGTCAGAAGTCTTTTTCTTCCCTTGTTTCATTCCAACTTCTTGTTAGAAGGTAAGTACATGAGAACAAGAGGTGTTAAAGGTATAATTAAGCATTTTTGAAGGAGGGTTGTGTGAGGTCTATTACCCTCTGCAGATAGAGATCAGCGGTGTCCTTTTTAGGAGAAAGGGGAGAAAATTGCTGCACCGGAGGTCAGCATTTTTGTAGACAGGTTAATTTATATATGTAGCTAAAAACTTTTTTTAGCCACATATATAAATGCTTACCCAAAAAAATCAATATCCCTTCA
>JAQLOL010000026.1:27886627-27901403 GCA_029783665.1 Naso thynnoides
AAAAAACACAATCATGCTGCGAAAATAAATGTTGATTTGTTCCCTCATGGCTCAAACGTAACCTTTTTTTGTTTTAACCTTTATTCATCAGGGGTTCCACTTAGAGCAGGCCCTGTTTTTTAGGGACACCCTGATCACATTCACACATAGAAGTTGCTCCAGTGCATCTGCAGCCAATGAGCAGCCCAACTGGAGGAACTGGGGTCGGGTGGTTGGGTAGGGCAAGCACCTTCACTTTCACCACTCAGGTTAATGTAGCCAGTTGGGGGTTTGAACCAGTGACCCTCCAGTCACACTTTGCTTTCATTTCAGGAAGAAATTTCTATGTGAGTAACTCTCACTGAGAAACTTTTTAAGATAAGACAGTTTAGGTCAGGATAAGACTTAATTCCAGACTTTCTAAACTATATTTTTTTCTACATTTTTTTTCTTTTAACACGTTAGGTGTGGAAACTAAATAATGACTTTGTGTCTCACCAGCTGAAGTCTGAACCTGTGAAGATGAAATGTTCTGTAGTTTTCAAAAGTTTTTAGCGACAGAGTTGGTGGCATTGAAGCTGCCAACAGATGGTTCTGTCTGTTTTCATTTATTGTGAGTAAGGTTAAACAGAATCAACAAAAATAGCCCCAACCATCTGTTCATGTGCAACATTTGAGCAGCAGATACATATTGTGCACACAGACCTCCATTTAAAATAACACACACACACACACACACACACACGTACAAAGCCTTTTGTTTTACACCACAACATTAACATTTTACTCATATTGAGGAAGAAAAAAATTAAGTTCTTATCTTTGTGAAACATAATAAACACCTCAGTCTAATTGGCTCGCAGTTGTCTGATAAAGAGGCGTAACTTGACACTTCGAAGTTCTGGTCAACAAGTTCTGAAGAGGTGCTGGAGGTAACTACAGGTAAGCACTATGACAATACTTAAGCTTGATACTACATTAACACATCATGACGCTCATAATGTGTGATTTAACCATAAACTGCCAGGTAACATTTTGAATTTGGTGAAGTTTTGAAAACAACTTTGTGTTTTTGATGAAATTTTCTTTTATACAGTCCGTGATCAGGACATCACGAAAAAGTAAAACAAATGCATTAAGTATACATCTGACATATCGACTTCAAACATAAAAAAATCTGCCTGCACCCACTCATAAAAGCCTCTGCAGATGCCGAAAAATATACTGCATTGCGCTTACAAAGACAACTTAAGATGAATATAAATTTTTTGAAATTATTCTAAATAACTGCTTCAAGATAATTCACTCTTTGCACGTAGTTTAACAATTCTCAAATTTACCTTAATAAGGAAATGATCCCTCTTTCTCTCTACATCATGTGTTGCAAGTAGATGAGCACTTTCTTCTGGAAACACAGACATTGTGCTTTTAATGTGTTGCATTAGCCTGATGGGTCGACGGTCAGTAATGGATTAAGTAATGGAAAAGCCTCTAAAAAGAGGAGCTTCTTGAAATCCCCAGTGAAAGGGGGAAAGGCCATTACATAGTGGAAACATTATGAGCTGTTGTTGTGACAACAGTTAAAAAACATCCAGCCTTCCTTTAAAACTCCACTCCCAAAGACCCTAATGATCGTGCCTGTGTAAAGTTTTTATTTGAACTTTTGTCTGTCAATGTTTACATGTCCAAAATTATTGTAGCAAACCATTGTAGAATAGTATTGTAACTAAATGGAATACAGACAAGACCCAAGTTGTGAATTGAAATTGCAAAGGAATAATAAAAGCCTGACTTACAGCAGAGTCCTGCATGGGTCCATTATTTTTTTTAAATTCTCACCTGCCTGTACCCCTAAAGCGCTGTGCCAGAACTGACCCGTTACCCGTCATTATGTCTACAGCAAAGTTGCATCCTCCTGTATCCATTAATAAAAGCCCCACAGTCTGACCAGTAACTGTGATTAAGCAACCACACACAAGCTACAGTAACTCACTGAAGTGGAAGAAGATGAAGTCCTTCCTTTCCATGCTGGCGTAGTCCTCGTCCTTGATTCTGATGTCCTGCTGTTCATTGCCCAACCATCTCTAATCACACTGGCCTCAACTGAGACCTAGCTTGGTATGCATAGCTCAGTGCATGCTCAGGGTTAAAGCCTCTGACAATGACCCTTCAAAGATCTTTCTTCATCCACCCAGGGAGCACAAAGATTGCCTTTTGAACTACATTAAAATACGACAACCAAAACAGAAAAGTTTTGTCCTCATGATTCATTAATGTCATAGACACTGTAATCATCTATCACTTTATTTTTTTGCAAACATATAAAAGAGACAGATTAATTGAGTAATCACACATTTAACTTATCTTTTTCTTGTTTTGTTTATTCCCTCTACAGGTACTTGGCTTCTGGGGACTCAGTGATCACCCTTTAACTACCACCTTGGTCACAAAACAGTTACCCTGTACATATGCTGTGTGCTGTCATCGAAAAGGTGATGATGGAGAGGTCCCTACCTTGGCCATCCCCAGACACCTGGAAGAAGGTGGCACAACGCTTCAGGGAAAAACAGAACTTCCCACATTGCCTTGGAGCAATTGACGGAAAAGATGTTGCTATTCAAGCACCACCCCTGTCCAATAGCAGTAAGTAGAAGCACCTTTAATTTTAATCTTGGAGTCAAGCCTTTATGTCATACAAATATATACAAATACCTTGGCTTCACCCTGGATGAACACTTACAGTTTAGAGAAGGTATTAATACCCTTGCTGATATGGCAGGCATAGCATTAGGTTCTATAATAAGTAAAATAAAGAACTGTAAAGATCTTATTTATTCTACTTTCTCAATGCTCTTTGATGCCTGTGTTTCTCCAATTCTTTTTTATACAGCGGGAGTATGGGGAGGTAAGGAGTTATTCAGGGTAAATGCTATTCAAAACCAGCCTATTAGGTGTTTTCTAGGTGTGCACAAATTTACACCTGTGCCGGCTCTCCAAAGAGATATGGGTTGGGAGCCTTGTTTAATTAAGCAGAAGGGGGAAATGCTCAGGCTTTGGAACCGTTTGTCTTCTATGCCAGAAGTTAGAATAGCCAAAAAAGTTCTTAAGTGGGATAAAGCACATAAGTATCCCTGGTGTCGTGAAATGAATGCTATCTTCAATGAAACTGATCAACAAAGCATCTTCACAAATGGCCTGCGATGTAATGTTCAGTTTGTTTGTTTCATGTTATTTTGTGAGCATAAAGAAAAGTGGGCCGATGACATCTGGCATAAAACCAAAACTCATAACTTACTATCTGCTGAAAAATGTTTACTCTCCAGAACCTTATGCGACTTTACCCCTGGATAGATCAAGAAGATCTTTATGAGCTCAGTTCAGAACTGGGATTCTCCCTCTGGCTATAGAAATAACTCTGTACCTAAAGAGGAGAGACTCTGTAGTGTATGTGATTTAAATGTTGATGAGGATGAACTTCATTTCTTGTTTTATTGTCCACTATATGATAAAGCCAGGCAACTTTTATTTCAGAAAATGCAAGATGTGAAGCCTGAGTTGTTTTAGACTGAGGGTGAGGTTAAGTTGGAATGTTTTTTTAGAGAGGAGGTTTTCTCTGTAGCTACCTTTATAGAAAGCGCCTGGAAACTAAGAAAGAACAAATTATTTGGGTGTATTTAATTTGAAATGTGTAATCATTTGGGTGAGTTCTGTCTGTACTCTGCTGATTTTGTTTGCTGGCTATGAGACTTTCGGAGAACATCTGACAGCGGGGTGTATGCAGGTTCTGATTTGGGAAGAGGAAAGGAGAACAAGACACTACATGTGCCTCCAAGTACCTCATTGCCTGTTGCTACTCACCTAAGGGATGTCCCGTATGTCATGGTAAGTGACACAGCATTCCATCTGAAGCTCTACCTAATGAGATCCTACCCTGGATAGAGCCTCATCTACAAGAAGAGGATTTTCAATTACAGACCATCTAGAGCGAGGATGATGCTAAAAAAAAAAAAATGTGTTAAGAATTCTGGCGTTCCGATCGAGGATTTTCCATCTCAGGATTAACCTGCACCCCAAAAATGTAGACACACTTGCGGTGGCTGCATGCATCCTGCACAATTACCTCCTTGTCCCTACTAAAAATGTACAGCTGCTGGAAGAGGCTGAGGAACTGGTGAGACACATGGCTCCAGTGAGACACATAGGGGGAACCAGGGCATTAGGAGAAGCTTGTGCTGTGAGGGAGTGCTTTGCAACCTAATTCACCTCCCCCGCAAGCCTGTGTCCTGGCAGGACAGGGTGGTGTGAAATGACTTGACTTGATAAAACCTTACCATTGACTGATATATTGTAAAATTTGTGCAGTTTTTTTCCTGATTTGAGATGGTTTGTTTTGTAATGATGTTGAAGTTGCAGTTGGTTACTTCTGCTAACAAGATAACAAGATAACAAGATAGCGTTAACCGTAGCATGAGACTTGTTGGGAAGCACCTCCACTGCAGCTGTTGCCTCCGGTTCATTTTTTATTCAATTTATTTTAATTAATTAACTCCCTCTTTAAGTCCAGTGTGAACCTAGATGAAACGGTTGCAGGGAAAGTTGCAGCGGAGTAAACTGGCCCATCTCAGACTGAGTTTGAGCTGACTGACTTCAGTTACCAACTGCAGCTTTAAGTATAGTGAAATGTGAGTGATTTACATTGAAAAAAAAAATTTTTGAAAAAATATTTGCTCAACCACTTCAGTTTCAGTTTCAGTTTTACTTTATTTGTCACATATAATTACAAGGAATCATAGTGAAATTCCTCTGGTACCTCTGGTAACCTCTGGTCATATAAAAACATATAAGAACATGTATGTCAGACCACTCTCATTATTTACACGTGTGAAAGGAACACCCTATACTGTGGCCATGGTCATGCGGTCATGACAGCAGCAACTGACTTTATCTCACCTGGTGAAGCTCTCATCAAGCACTTCTAATAGCTATAAGTTACTCAAATTAATCAACTAATATGACAACTAGACGTAGTGTTAGCTGTGCTTGTTAAACTGAGAGGGGTTCAGTGGGGAATGAGGACCCTGGTTCAGTTTTGCTAACGATATAATGTTCCACTTTTCAGCATTTGATTTTGGAAAGTGGAAGAATGTATGTCTCCTTCGAACCACTCTGGATAAAGAGCTGCACTTTTAACAGTGCCCCAGACTCAATGTTTAACCAGGAAGAGCTCAAAATTCATAGAACCAGCCTGAAAAGATGGAAATCTGAAAAGATTGCATGAGATTCAAGGCAGCACAGCTGTAATGTGGTAAGAACCTGTTCAGAGCTGGCAGATGCTAACGCTCTGATTGGCCTGTTTGCGTTCACCTGTGAAGCTGAGAAAAGGGTTATATGAACTAAGTTCCATCTCCTCCTCATCCTCTGCCGCCCTCTCTCGGACCCACTGTCTTACATAACTTCCCAATACTGTCTAGCTCTCAAAAAGCCATGATCATGCCTTTTCATGCCTCTTCTTTTCCTTGCTGTTGTTGCCTTTTGCAGTACATTATTGCAGCACAATAACAGACATGCTGTCGGAAGTGGAACAAATTGCTGTTTTAATGGGATTATTTTGAAAATGGTGCCCAAAACGCTTTATGTTTTCTGTCGTCTTTTCCCCCCGCACTGTGTGATTGGATTGTCATTTGAATTCATCCAGGCAACAAACTTCATCCCACCTTGGCTCTTTGTTCATTCTGTTGATAGACTTCAGGCTAAAGCATATGTGAGCTTGTCTGTGTGTGTGACGACGGTGTGCACTTGCCAGTTAACGTGCTGCTTAAGAACGTCTTCAAACTGATTTCTCAGAGAAAGAAAGTAAAAAATAAAATCCAATAAAAAGTAAATAAGTTATTTTTTTCTCGCCCCCCCTCAGCAGACAGCCGTGCCTAAACCCATTGCCAAGCCCTCTTAATCTCCTAATAAGATTATAAAAAGTGAAAATTTGTTTGTACATGCAGTAGCTGCAGATAATTATGTGTCTCATCACATAGTGGAGCCGCCATGAAATCTGGCTCGCATAGACTCGTCTCTGGTAAGAGTTTAAATTGTGCCAGACGGATTTCAGAGAGTTTGATTCTAAGAAACTAAAGAACAGGTCGACCTCTGAGGCCTCACAGGCTTCTCTTCAATGTGTCCTCTTTCCTTCTCTTGCTTTTCTTGTTTAGAGTGCTTCTACAGCTTCATTTATTTCCTTATTTTTTTCAGTTTTTCCTTTAATTCTCACTACTTCGCAACTTCCTCAACTCTTTCCTTCCTTCTTTCTCCTTTCCTGCCTTTTTCTTTTTCTTTTTCCCTGCTTCAGCTTTATTACCTCTGTGAGGTGTTATGGCTGTGGTAAACTGAATAAAATAAGACCAGTTTTATCCTCTTTAATCAATATTTTGGTGGACGAAAGTCTTGTGTTTATCATTAAATTCTGTTTGGAGTAAACAAATCAGAGCTGATATTCTTGCAGCAAGGAAATTGGAACCTTTCGGGATCCAGCAGAAAGATGGGAGGGGAACTTTACTGTGATATCCTTTTGACCATATGAGAGGTTTGATTTATTTTGATTTATGGCAAAAAGAAAGTGTGTCAAACTAATTTGGTAGATTGATCCGGTCAGGCTGAAAATGAAAAGACAGGAGAGTTTATTTAACTCATGTCACATTTTTACATTTTTTGCCACTCATGTCTTCTTTTACCTCCCCCTAACCCCTTATTTGTTTGTGAGAAGCATAACTCAAACTACATCTTATCTCAAGAAAAAATGCAGGAGTGATCCCATTACAACAAGAAGACTAACAGTGATACCTCTTGGATACATTCAGGAAGAATTTGAATGCTGTTATGCTCTTTCAATGCTTGAAGTTGGAAACAGACTTGATGTAATTACTGCCCTCTTTAATTTTTCCTGTCAACCCTGCTCGGTCATATCTGGATACCAGGTGCTGAGACCTTCCCTCAGAATACACAAACCGCTAGACGTGACTATTATCACATTTTCTCACTCAGTATTTTTCCAGTGTGACTTTCAGGAACATTTGTCCTTGATTTTTATTTTATTTTTTTACGTGTACTTAAACTATTAAAATGCAGCAGAAAGCAGAGCAGTGAAATCACCAGAGCTTATTAATGGGGCTGCTCTCTTTATGCAAAATCCCGACCCCAGTATATAAACCCTATACATACCGAATGTATGTAGAAAAAAAAGGCAGTCATTTGAATTGCAGTAGGCATGATTCAAAATGTCTTCCGGGCTGCAACAGCAACACCAGGTTCACAGTCTATCAATTCACATCAAAAGGGAGACCAATTTTACAAACAGAGGCGTGTATGTGTCCATGTGTCCTTGAATAATAACAGCATCAGTATTCCATGTTTCCATTAGGCTACTGCCGCAGCCGCGAGCTGTGAGTCTCAGATGCAGTGCCAGCGTCCTTAGAGGACGAGAAAGAAGCTGCTCAAATATCACGATCCAGATAATTTCATTGGGGAAAAAAAAAAGATTTCATGTAAATGTTTTTCATTTCCATTGAGGTTGGTATTGACAGATGATGCTGCATGCTTGATTCATGAAAGTAAACAGGAAGACTGGGGAGATCAAACTGTTAGTTTCACTGCAGATGAGGTCAAAAATTGCAGAGAGGTTTCAGTTTTTACTTTTTTTTATGTACATCGTGTTTCATCACAGGCCTCACTGTCTTTTATCATCGTATCTCAATCTTTGACTGGCATAAAACTAAACTTGTGTTGGTCTTGATGAACTTACTTGATAAAGTCAATGGTGCACTGCATGGCCACAAGTATGTGGACACATAAACATCACTTTGGCATTTGATAGTTTAACTTTTGATCTTGTGGAACTGATACAGAATACATAGTTTGCAGATGCTTAACACACAGAACGACACCAAAGTGGAACAAGTTACTAACTTTTATCATTAAAGCACTAAGTCAAGTCAAGTTTCGACGGGCCTTTAAAAAAATTTAACCTCAGTGTAAATTAACTAACCTAAACATTTAAAACTGGATGCAGTTTGATGTGTAAAAATGTTTATTTTCGGGTTCCGGTCTGTCCACTTAATATTGAAACTGCTGCAGGGATTTGAATCCATTCAGACAAGAGAACATGAGTGAGGTCCAAACCTGACGTTGGTTGATAAGATCTGACTCTCAGTCATCTATCAATCCACAGTACAGGGGCTCCCAGAGGAGCTGGGTTTGAGGTTAGGATTCTGTACAGACCAGTCAAGTTCACCCACATTATTCTAGTGAAACTGTTTTGAATCCACACTGCTGGTCCCTGACTTTTCCACAAAAAGTCTGTTTTCATTTGAAATGTTATTTGTGCAAATTGCTCTAAAGACCAACAAAATGTGATCATTTCTACCTATTTCGCCCGCAGGTGATAAAAATGACCGCACAGACTTTGCCGCAGTTGATTTGATACGTTTTCACACAGTGGCAGCTGCATCTGGGTTGCTTGGCAATTACCATTTTTTTGTGTCAAAGGTAAACGACAAGAGCATCTGCGAATTCCGTTTACAGAGGTAAGTTTTGTCCCTTAAGGCAGTGTGGCGCACAGCAGCGCAGTGGCGCACAGCTCACCTGCATCGGGAGGGGATCCTGATAATCCATCTCCAATAAAAGTGGGGGTTTTCTCTTCCTCTTTGGCATGTCTTCAAGTGCTTTTTGTTTTTTATAAAAGATATGATTATACAATGAATGTGTTACTCTATAAATTGGGTATTTATCTTGAGAGATAATAGAATTTGTTTTTTTTTCTAGCAGGAATGGAATTCTAGCCCTTGTAATTTTAAACTGCTGCCACAAAATGGAAGTACATGACTGTCAGACTATGACTGTAGAGAGAACAGCAGTGTGGTGGTCATGTTTAACCAAAACTTTTCTCCAGCTGAAAGGTTTTAATAATCTCTCCAAACTTGATTCCAGTCTGTTTTTATCTCACTGCTGCCTCCTGAGTTTCATTATTCATTCATCAGTCTTCAGTGGGGTGAGTGGGGAGTGTAATAGAGGGGTTGGTAATCATAAACCATGTCAGGATAAATACACAAGTGCATTCACTTTGCAAATGAGGCGTCTCTCTCTCCGCCTCGCTCTCTCTCTCTGTTCTAATGTTTGCTCGGCCCGGCTGATTGATGACACGCTGATCTGCAGCCTCTCATCAGTCTGAATATGAGGAGCTTCACATTCTGACCACAGCAAATAAAGTAAATAAAGCAGAGCCGAGCTGTCACTTCTGCTCTGATAGCATCGTTCAATATGCTGGGAGGGGAGAGGGAGAGCAGGGGGTAATTTCAGCTCATTTCAGTTGGAGGAGCTACACTTCCAAAATGAAAAAGTACCATCATAAGCGAACACTCCAGGAAGACTGAGGCAAAGATGATTAAAGTGAAGCAGCAGCAGAGTGTCCCAGTTAAATACTCTTCTATAACTCCACATATATTACCACTATGTACCAGAATTTTTACGACCTCTGCGTTTCAGTTATTCATGAAAATTATCAAGTAGTATATATATATTTTTCCCCCAAACAAAACTAATAACTTAAGTTCTTATCAAATAGATCCCAAGTACAAGTGCAGGGTTAACTTACATTGGAGGGACTGATGTGGTGGTTAGTTGAAATATCAGAGTCCTTGACTGGCTCTACTGTTAATGATTGATCTGCAAATTGATTGGACCAAATCCTCAGCAAACTTATTGGAGCTAAAGATTCCATTTAGCTGTAGTAAGACCATAGCTGCATTTCAAATCGCACACTTCTGTACTAAAAACTTAATATTTTGAATGTATAAGTGCACAAAGTGTGTTCACACTGAGAAATATGCAAAAATGCAGTTTATGAATGGAATGATGGACACTTAACACCGTCAGCTAATGCCATATTGGTGATACAGAGGAAGCTATGTCACAAACTTCTCAACTTTCGAAATGGTGGCAGGGGATCACAGCCAAGGGTTTCCTTGCACCTGCGACCTTGCGCCTGTGAATGTCACTGCGTTGTACAGACGCAAGTTAAACATTTTTTGGCACTTGGCACCACTATGTGTATATATTGATGTCAGATAGCTGCTGTCAGTAATGTTTGTTGGGTCTGTAATGATTTAGTACTGTTAGCGTGCTAGCTAACATTAGTATCCTCTAGCTGGCTAACGTGTTCCTAGCTATGGCAGCACAATTAATCAGGCATTAATGTTGTGGTGTGCATATGGTTTAGCGTGATATATTGTTATCGTTACTGTAGGACATTCGGAAATACAAGTTTGGGACAATTTGGAACAACATCATGCAATGTTGTACAGCATTATTATGAATGGCACAGTCTTGAGGTCTGGAACTCTGCTGATGATTAAACGCGAAGTTAAAAAACGGCTTGTGACCCGGAAGCTGCTTCAGGAAACAAACAGCTGTTTCTGGGTCACATGCCATTGTTTAATTTTGTGTTTCAGTATTGGCACTTGTGAGGACACCACTAAACATTCTATGAGTTTCATGTCTGAGTGTTTATTGTATTTTTTGAGGAATTAGCTGAATGCACATGCTCATCCGTTGTTTCCAGCCAATTTTTAGCCAGCAGTGATGTCAGCACTGACCTCCAGCTCTCAGGACTGCACTGCTGGTCATAATTACATTGTAGAACATTATATATTATCAGAAATATTCTTATTATCAGGCTAAATTTACAAAAAAAAAAAAAAAAAAAACCTTTCCTGTAAGAATTTTTAAAAAATCTAGAAAAAAATCAATTTATACCTTTGTTACCAATCAATTAGGGTTCAATAACTGGCTGCTCTCTGGCACCTTAAAAAAAAACACTTTCCTGTTTACAGCTCATCCAAAACTCAGCTGCCAAGATTGTGACTGTTACTGAGAAACATGATCACATTTCACTAATCCCAACCTCCCAACGCCTGCTACCTGTTGCTCTTCAATTTGATTGCACACTTTTATTGATTACTTCTAAAGTCCAGAGAGGCATCACCCAGGTTTTATCTCACAACTTTTATTGCTTTATGCCACCTCTCGCTCGCTAACATCCTCCGCTGGATCTCTTCTCATTATTAAAGTCTAAACTTAGACATAGGGCCCTCACAGCTCGGGCAAATAATTCTTTTAACACTTACAATTATTTCTGATGTGCCTCCATTTTCCATTCATCTAAAGTTAACATGTCCTCTGATTTACATTAAAAGTCTTCCAAGGGTCAGGAAAGCTGATTCCTTCACTTTCATATACAGTTATTAAATACAGGAAGTGCACAGTTTCACTGTTTCAGTTTTGAATTTCAGGTAAAAATAGAAAGCGTTATTGATTGAAATTCATAAAGCCCAATTTATAGCCTACTTTCAACATCTAACCCTATTCCTGACCAAAAAGGGGTTTGTCTGATTTTAATTGCATTGTATCCCGTGTTCAAAGAGTGCAACCTTTAATCTGAAACAACACTTAAACCTTTTGGCAGACCATCCTGTGTAAATGCTGACATCACATTTAAAAAAAACATTTGTATCATGGATTCGAAGGAGAAGTGTTCAGTCTAACATGTTTCCAGTTCTCACCCCATTTGTTCCAGTGAACAAAAGACAAAATGAAACACAGAAAGTTTACCTCTCTGGTGAAGCTGCTTGAGAGAATTGTACATTTCACACTTCCTCTAGCTGGCTGAACATGTGGATTCTACACTGGAGATGTACGATGATGGAGAGAGAGCCTTCTGATTGGCTGTCCAGTTAAGTAACTCAGTGTTGGTTGCATTTTCACCACAAAACTTTAAAAATGTCTATTACAGCTTTTTTAGAAATCCACTTGATGATTAATGCTTATGGTTTTCGCTAAATCCAAAACCCATCCAGGAATATATCCCAACACCGTATTTTCCTGCAGCAGGTAAATCCAGTAAGGGACAGCCACTCACACTTACAGCCATGACAGTTTGCTTGCTCTGCTCTCAGCTGCTTTGTTTTTTTTTTTTCAGCCTCTTGGCTCAAATGTGAGCAGTTTGCATTTTTTTCTTGTTTTGATGTGTTTCAGGTTCTTCAGCTCATCTCCGCCTGCAGGTGAAGTGTTGGAGCTGCTCTCTTTTTATGGCGCCATCAGTATAACATGAGGTGTGTTTGTGAAGCGTGGGATTTTTCAGCCTTGTGTTTCTGTTTCACCTCCAGCCTGAACCGCCGCTCACAAATTATTCATGTGGTGTCACGTCAAGGAGCTGCTGCAGCATCTGCCTGCGGGGACAGCCACAGTGTGTGTGTGTGTGTGTGTGTGTGTGTGTGTGTTTGGTGAGTGTATCATGTATATTATGCAAGCCAGGGTATTGTGAAACTGTGTGTTATGCCAGCATGTGTGTGTGTGTTGTAATTCCCACTCCAAATCAAAGTCCCTGACAGCTTCCTTAATGCCGACTGCCTCTCAGGTGATGAAGGGCCCGCTGCTCGTCGCCACGGATACCTCCATCACCGCCAACCCCCCTCACCTCTCCCCCTCCCTGTTGATGGTGAATCAATCACTTTTTCCGCTTGCCACTCTGTATCCCTGACACTGGCATGTATAATTAAAGTTTATTCCCCGGACCTCCCAGCTCAGCCCCTTCCTGCAGCCTCTTGTGATAAAACGCCACCACCACAGAGGAGGAAGACAAATATGAAATGGACATTCATTTTTCAAAAAAAAATCAGAGTGGAAGTGTGGAAACCAATGGCCATCTGGTTGAGCTCCTAATGTGGTTAATGGGTGGAGAATTGATCCTTCAATGGCTTGATGGCCATTTATTTAAAAACGGGGGTGTTGATGATCGTGGTTAATATTTCATTCAGTAATTCAACCATCAAACTAATTCAAGCATTTACATCCAAAAAGATAAGGGTCCTTGTAAACTTTAGCAACACCAGATATCAAACCCAAAGATAAAACTAAATAATCAAAGCCTTACACTAAAAGGACCAAGAGGTTCTATTTTCTGTCCTGTTTCCTCCTCCGGGTGTCTTATTTTTACCAATGATGCATAGTGCAACATTCGGTCTTACATTGGTCACTAATAAACAGACTCAAAACAGTACAGTTTTATCTATCCTTTCCTCCACAGATGGGCATCAAAACTGTTTTTACAATAATAAAAAAAATAATAATAAAAAAAGTGTCCCTCAAAGGAAATCTTAATCGTCTCCTCATTATTAGTTCCACATGAGGATACAGATAGAAGAGACTGTCATGGGCAGGACATGAAAACCAGATGAACAACTGAACTCAACTTTTCATGATTTGTCAACATTAAAAACCAACAGGGATGAGAAATTCTCCTAGTTCTGTAGGTGAGACAGCCTCTAAACTTACACATCAGAGGCTCCTCAACAACTGAGCAAACAACATCAGCTGACGGAGAAAAGTGATAGAAACGACTGAAAAGCTTAATGGGCTTAGTAAACCTTTTGACATCAACTAATTATGCAAAAGTCATTTATGTTGTTTCAAAGCATAATGCAGTCATTTATTTCTACTTAACTTTATTTCTAAACTGTCTGCTTTGAACAAACCTTAAAAACTCTTTTTAAAACATACAATATTCAGTCACAGTGATAAAATGAGATGGTTGCAATATTGCACATTTGGTATTTATAATCATTTTATTGTTTTTGTGATATGTATTAAAATGCATGTGCCCAGGAGGAGTAAATTCTGTTTTATCTTGTTGATTTAAGTTAAAACAGTTGACAATGAAGAGTGGATAAAGTTTACTTTGTAGTGAAGAGCATCTCAGGACAACAAGGCAGAAACCTGTGACAGTGCTCACCTGGGAGAACAGTCACAGCTGCAGCCAATCAGCAATCAGAGTTTGAGACAGGTGTCTTCATTAGCTGGCTTCTGTTTCTCTCTCTGACAGTAATCAGCCTGGATTCTGAATCTAAAAACAATATTTAACACTTCATTAAAAAGTATCACTTTTTTGCTGACAGACAGGTGGCACATAAAACTGATATGCTGTCATCAAATATCACAAATTCTGAGTGATGAAACAGGAGCATGTGTTTCTGTAGTTGTCCTAAAGAGAAACTGACTTAGAGAATCTGTTGCTGAGCCTGTGACCTCATCACACACACACACTCACACGCACACACACTCCATCCCATATGAAAGAGAAAAAGAGTGATTTCCTCATTAAGAGCGTTTTAATGCATGAAGATTTAATTTATTCAAAAAAATTCACAAATTATCTACTGTGGCTGCTTGTGTTCAGATATATTTTATTATTGTTATTAGGGTCTCGCTGCAGCACCACTTTGTGGTGGCAGCATTAAATATGCACAGCTGATTAAAAGTTTTGATCACCTGTGAAAACTGTTTTAGCAGGTAGTGACAGCAATTAGTGAGTGTTGCCAATGTTACTCAGCAGTGAGCAGCCTTAGAAACGTGTCTTTTTATCTCCATATGAGATTTTTTTTCTTACTTGTATTCACTTTCTGTTTCAGGTCCTGCATATTTTTATTGTTGTACTGCCTCAATTTTTTCCCTGTTTGTTTGTCATTTGTTGGTGACTTAACTTATCGACCTTGGTACATTTTTATATTTGTCTTTATTTGAATTTTATTCTTTCCGCTGAGATTGCAGCTGAAATGATTGTTGGAATTAAGTTATCCTGAACACAACAGCGCCATAGCACCTTTCATTTAAGGTCATGTTTAAACAAGGTGGCCCTACTAGAAACAGAAGTCTTTCCTTTGCAATTTAACAAAAATCCGTGTTCATATGATGATGATGA
>JAQLOL010000026.1:27918826-27930801 GCA_029783665.1 Naso thynnoides
TCTGCACCCTGATGGGCTTTATGGTGTGTGTCTGTGCGTGCGTGTGTTTGTGTGTGTGTGTGTGTGTGTGTGTGTGTGCAGCAGGGAAGCAGTGAAGCTTCCCTGCAGAAATCAGTGTTAAAGAAATGAAGTTCCACGCTGCCGGGCAGATAATCAGACACACGGAGTTCATCTCAGATGAAACTGAACTTTTTAAACTCAGCGGTAGAGAGAAGAAGTGAAGTCAGAATCACTTTCACAGAACGACACCTCAACCGCATCGTTCTGACACCAAGAAAATCATTAAGGCTACAGGAATATTAAAGATACTTTACTTTGTTGAACAGTTTCTAAGAAAAAAAAACAAAATCTTGTTTTGGTCAAGAGCCTCTGAATCCCACTGATAGCACATGAACAAGGTGAAATGGCCTTCTTTTTTGTGTGCTTTTTTTTCTTTGATGGGACAGCTGAAGCATGGACAGGAAATTGGGGAGAGAGAATGAGGGGATGGTCATCCTGCTGGAGGCGTGTTTGTGTCACCTGATGATCAAAGTCTGATATTTCAGCTCTGGTTTGGTCTCCACCACTGGCTGACGGAAATATCTGCTTCCCAGGTGCTGAGTGCTTTACTATGTTCACCAGCTCATCTCTGACTGTGTTAGTCTGCTGTTTTTCGCTCAGCAATGTTCAGTGAATTCAATGCAGCATGTTTGATGACAACAGCTGAGACTGGACAGGAAGTGGACACAAAACCAAAACTTAAGGCAAAAGAAGAAAAAATAAAAACAAATATCTTGTACATTCTATGGGATTTCAACTTTATTTCTTTTCCCCACTGCCTCTGATTCCTCAGTGGTGTTACAGAAGTTAGTTGTGCTCAGTCCGCAGCAGAGGATTGACCTATAATCATTATTGAGTCTGTGTTCGCCGTACAACTCTGATCTCAGGTCAGTCCTAGAGCTGCTGGAGCGCAGACGCCGCCGCACTCAGCCTTGTCTCATCCATCGTGGTGACACCCAGCGAGTCGTTTAACTCCATATCCACACGGTGGCAGTGGTCCGGAGCGCTAACACGCCTGGTCGCTCCGGCCTCTGGACCATCAGCTCAGTTCAGCAGTGGCAGTGATGGTGGTGGCGCTGGAGCGGGAAGCAGGTTAACGCCTTAATCCAAATGGTAGATCCATCCAGGGGTGACGCAGCCACGCGTGCAGCAGCCGGTTAGACTCTGACAATCTGCAAGAGGCGAGGTGTTCAATTCCAGCACCGAGAGGGTTGGGAGGCGTATCTGATGACGGATTCGATTCTGTAACCCCGCTGCTGTTAGACCAGGAGAGCAACAGCGGCGGTGATGACGACGAGCTGCGAGGTTTCAGCCAGAGTCAACCACCGTGCAGCAGCTCTCATTTCTCCACTCAGAAATGGAGAGTGCGTGGGTGGAGGTTTGGGGACGGGGGCTGGAGCGGGTGATGGGTGGAGGGCCTGAGATGGGTGCCTATGTACCCCCCCATCGTAAGCCCCTGGCTGGATGTCACACTTCACCCCTCCCCTGCCCCCCACCACCACCATTCACTCTGCACACACTCATCACCGCTTATCACTGAAATGCAGCCCGCCGCTGTGCTGCTCTGCCACACACACAACATACACACACAGCTGAGCTTCCACACTCATATCAACGTACACACACACACAAACACAATCACTATCTCATTCACACAAAAATACTCAGAGTTGCAATACAATACAAATTCACCAATAGATATTCGGGGAATCATGCATCTACTTACATATTATCTGCAACACACACACACAAACATACATACACACACACACACACACACAGTCTAATACATACACACACAGTCGCACATATTTTCTTTCACTGACACTTGCAATGTAAGCAGGCACCATTACTGACTCACAGGCATACGTCTCCCACACACACACACACACACACACACACACACGCACACAAATATACAAACTACCATTCTGACATGTTCGTTTCCTTACATTACTGTAACTGCACTTGTGAGGTCCTTCATTGATAGAATTATTCTATTATAATCATGTGATCTCTGTGTTGGTGAGTTTGAAAGCTCATAATGACATTTTGATCTCAGTTAGCAGTTTTTGTCCCAGAGCAGCTCTGCTGAAGTTAACATCACAAGCAGCCATTAGTGACTGTCTCTGAACAGAAGGGACACGTCTGTGCCAGAGCGCCACCATCCTCCAACGGTGGTAACTACAGCACAGATGACACATCAGGTGTCAAATGAGCATTTCTTTCATTAACTTGCAAACGGTTTATGATCAGATTCTGCCTCTTTGGTGGTTCAGATCACTTCCTTCATCTCCGTCATCTTTGCTCTCTGACTTGGAATATTCTTGCTTTGCTGTGTGACTGGAGGAATTTTTCTGATCCGACATACATAAACACATTATGTAACGCAGGTTAGTGGAGAGTCTGTGCTTCCGGGTGTGTGTGTGTGTGTGTGTGTGTGTGTGCTTGGGGGGGTAGCACCACAAATAGAAAACTGTTTGAACAAAATAATGCACCTTTCTTCATTTCTTAGAACTTTCAGTGGAGCTTTGATGAACCTGAAGTTACACTCAGTTCGTCATTAGTCACCTTCTAAAACTTTTCTATTTTTTCACTATATGTCTAAAAATTATTCTGTTAACAGACAACCAACAGTTCTTGTGAAAATGATTAGATTTTTATTTTATCTTCCCAGGAGGAGTCTTGCTTTCACACCGAGTTCAACTGATGAACACAGACATACACACAGTCGCACAGACAAGAAATAACATTTTATGCCTTTATACACAAAAACTTCTAACAGTGCTAGTGAGAGAGTTGGTCACTTTCAGATTTTCTGAAAGTCTGGCGATTTGTATGTTTACTAGATCTTTCTTTAAGTGTAAGGGTTGCAAAACTCACACAAAAACAAATCAGTGAAACTAGTTGTGCTAGTTGGGTGGTTTAATAGTACTGAATGAGTCACAGGTGAACAGGCTTGATGTAAAATGACAGATTAAACATCAGAAAGAGGAGATGAGTCAGTTAAAGGTAACAAGGTGATCAGAATGCTATCCAGTCACACTGCAGTACACAGGCAGGTTACTCAGAATGCATCAAGCAAATTGGCAGCAATTGCTGGATTCTTGCTTTCATATTTCTATTTTTAAAAAAAATGTATTTCTTCTTTTTTTCCACCTAACCAACAAATGCATGCCCAGGTTTTGGTTGTGAAGGTGCAGCACATTGTATACATTTGGAAATGTTTTGGCATACTGCAGATTTTGCTTGTGTTTACATGCAGCATACTTAATACTACGTTTTACCCAAATCACTGTATAGTGTTAAAACAGCCTGTATGTATTGCTGATGAATGCTGAGCTGGTGAAATATCTTATCTTTGGTGAAAGTCACCTCCTGGCATTCCTTGACCTCCCACTTGCCTGGCAACAACAGAGCACACCATGCTAACAACATAACACAACATGCTAAGGCATCTAGTGGGCAGGTGATGTTTTCTTCTTCTACTGTGAGGATGTTTGGTGAAATTTAAATTGTGTGAGCTGTGCACGAAAAAGAGCAATTTTTAAGTTGTTTTTATCCATCAGTCTCTCACATTCACACTAAAAAAATCTTTATCTTAAGTCTTTTCCTCCCCTTTGATACGACAGCACAAGTTTGTTTTTTTCCAGCATTGGTTCTCTGTTAGCAGTATCACTGCGTAGCGCTAACAGGCCTCAGCTGCATTAACGGGGTATCAGTCAGGAGGATATTAGCTCATTGATATTCTTCTTCAGACTGAAGTGTCCTCTCCTCATTCACAGATCCATCCGACTATTAAATGTTAAAAAAATAATTATTGAATGTTTATTTAATTTAATTTTTGGGCGGTTCTTATAAGGCAGCAGCGGCAGAAAAGCTGAGCGTGAAGTGTTTTTAAAAAATGCATTTGCACATTCACACTGCTGCTTTAAACACTTATCATTATTCCTCAGGCTGTGTGCACTTGAATGGGCCAGCAACACGTAATTGGGCGCTGTGTGTGTGTGTGTGTGTGTTATTAGTGTGTGAGTCCATATGTGTGTGTGTGCAACTCTGACGGGAAGATCATCCACCTCCTTCAATTTTCACTGTGAAGCCAATTCCAAAATGTACTTGATGTATGTCGGTGTCAAGCACCACCAGCAGCAGATCATGTGATGCAGCATAATGACTGAGAAACTCAAACCACAATCTTTTCCTAAACTTATCCAGGTAGTTTTGTTGCTAAGCTGAGCCAAACTCAACCTCAAATGTTAAACACAGGTTTATGATATTACTTGTGGACAAAGGATCTGCTTTGCACGGAAGTTTAAGGGGATGACTGACACATCAGCTGCCACTAAAAGTGATCTTTGGCATCTGCACTCCAACACTACAATGCAAAGATGTAAAGACTGAAGAGAATTGATTGACATATCACAAGCTGATGACTTGGATTTCCACATGCATTTCTAAACAGGTAAAGAGATTATTAAATCACAGCACCACTGATGCACAGAAGATAAAAAATAGTGAGTTGCTGGTCTTGATGAAAACATCTGAAACTTTCCATCTCCTTTTAAAACTGGGTTTGATTTGTCACTGAAGTGTGTTGCTACGAGCCTCTTTCTGAAGAGAAGATGAAGACATTAAATAAAAATGAGGAGATATAATTTAGGAAAGCTAGGAAGAGGAAGGAAAGATGATATGAGAGAGAGGAGGAGGAATAATAGGAAATAGTTAAGTGAACACCCTGACAGCAGCGATGGTGATTTTGGACCATCAGTCTCCAGTTTCTCCAGCTGAAGCCTGAAGTGTAGCCTGTAATTTTCTGTTTGGATTTGATCACATTAAGAATTGATGAGCCGTTGATATTAAGTGTTGGTTCTAAATGGAGTCGATGGCAAGGAAAATAAAACCACTGTGGGAATTTAATATTCGAAATCTGATGAATGTGGAGGAGGAAGAGCATCGACAGGAAGCCAAACTGAAATCAATCAGAGGTCACGAAGGAACGTGAAACTATGAGAAGAGAGAGGATGAAGAGCAGCGGCTTGATGATTATAAATGAAGGATAAAGAGATCATCTTTATCAGGATTCTTTGTTAATTTGGTTGTCGTGAGTATGGGCCTTATATTAAACATCTTAATCATTATATATTATTTTCCTTGCAGTAACCATTGTATCAGCGTCTTATTTCATCTATCAAAGTTCATTGGTAAAGAGAGAAAATACAAATATATATTTTTAAAAAATAGAAAAAACTAAACTTGAATAATAACATTTTTTAATTTACAATTATCATCAATAGTGTCATTTTTGATTAAAAAAAAACCATTGGTCACCAGTATGATCTTTTTTAATCATGTAAGTAAAAAATAAGTTTTATTCATTATTTGTCATAAGACACACAAAAACACATAGACAAGAAACAAAAAAATACAACAGAAAAAAAATTGTGGGAAAAAAAGGTCACACTTTGTTTTGATTGTCCGTTTGTTGACAGTCTACAAGTGATCTGAAGATATTCCATTGCATGTCAACAGTGTGTCAGTTATTCAACAAAAAAGTCTGTGGATTGTCAATGTGTTTCATTGCAACAGGTCATTAACCAATATTCGACCAAGTATCTGTAAACTGAGTCAGTATCTTCTAAGTTGACCATCAACTATTGTGGGTTGAAAGTCAACAGTGTGATGTCAACACATGATCAAGAGCATTTTTATGTGTTTGGACTATTCAATTAAAGTGAAAAAAAAACAGCTGAGAACAGTTAAGAGTCTATAACCTTTCAACATAACACATTCATGCATTAATTATATGTGGCATGTATATTTACCATTTTTATAAAATTTAATTTTTAGGTTTACGTACCAAAACTACCTGGTTAGGATTAGGTAAAAACCTGAAGGGGGCATGTCTTGTACTGAAGTGAAGTGGTTTGTGGTCAGGGGTTAGGTTAGGGTTTTATATATAATATATATATATAAATATTTCCTGATATTGTAGAGTGTCAACAAGGGATTAGATTAAAACGTTGCCCAAAAATATTTACGAATGTTGAAACCTCAATTAAAAAATAAAAGAGAACCAAGAATGACAACTTAATGAGGAATTATTGATTAAAATACATATAAAAATTAAGAGAGATGAATGAAACATCATCATCATTTTCATCTTCATCAACATCATCATCGGTATTGTTGTCGTTGTCATTATCGTCTCTATTGTCATCTTCCTATAATGTTCATCATGACCTTCAAGGTCATCTTGATTATAGTCATCAGTGCTGCTTTTATCATTATCATCATCATCATCATTATCATCATCATCTTTACTGTCACCTTTGTCACCATCTTTGTAACATTTTCATGGTAATTTTCATTAGCAGCATTATTGTCATCATTGTCGTAATCTTCATCATGACCTGCTCATCCTCACTGAGTCTGTGTTTATGTTTCTGAGCTGCACTCAGAGCTTCAGCACCATGGACAGTGACAGCACACATTGAAAGTGTGTATACTTGTGAGGACCAGGAAGCTGAAGAAGAAGAAGAAGAAGAGAAAAGGATGAATGTACTTTATTAATGTCTTATTGACTTTAACTCACCATCTCACCAACTCACCATCTCAAGTCTCTGTGCTATGTGATGATGCATTTAGTGTCTGTTCAACTGGAGTCTCACAAGTGAAGATAGTGAAGCATTTAGCAGCCATATTACCCTCAGGAGTTGGCAGAGATCAAAAACAGTGCTAAAAGAGAATCAGTGTCAAACTTGCATCAGGTGGACGTGAACATGATTCTAAATTAATCATAATGTTAATTTTTAAACCTGCTTCTTACTTCCTAAGGAGACTGTTTGAAGATTTCAGATGACCTCATGTTTAAATTTAGATGTCAGATTATAATGGAGCTTATAGACATGTATATGATGATGTATAGTTCATGTTCATAGTCACATTCCTAGGAGCTAGGGAATGTTTTACGACAATGAGTGTCCTCGCAAGAACAGTACAAATGTGTGCGTATGTGTGTGTGTAGCAGCCCCTCATCCATCACTGTCTATTCAAACAGGCAGCAGCTCTGAATGCTGGCTAAGCAGAAGCTGGAGAGCAGATTTAAAACATTCATTTACACACACACACACACACACACACACACACACACACACAGAGTCCATGTTTTACTACTTCACTCACCATTCACTCAAACAGTCAGTCAGCACAGCAACCACAACAGACCAAAACAAACACTCACGGTAGCATAAACCAGCATTTGCAGTTTCCAATCCAGCTCCAGTCAAACATGCTGGTTTTGTGACGATGCCACCAGAGGAGCAGCTCTCAGCGGGTCGGGGACAGTTGCATCTGTTGGCTCCTGTGGTGCAGCAGTGCTATTGGTGCTTCACAGTGGCAATAATCTGCATGAACAGCTGCCTGTGACTGTTCAAACACACACATCTGCAGGCTGCAGCAACGCTCAGAAACATATAATTGAAGGCCGATTCTCTGTATTAGCTTAATTAAGTCAAGATTAAACTGTATAATAATGTAATATATATTTAAATATAATAATAAATAATTTATTGGTTATTGAGCCTACTTTAGCTCAACTTTATCGCTTAATTTAACAACTATCTTCATGTACTGTAAGAAGGAAACATTTTGCACCCAGTACATAATATTTTCAAACAAGTACATAACATTTCTAACCGCTTAAATTAAACCTGAACATTTTGTGTCTGATAGAGGATGTTTTAAATTCAACAGACGACAATTTGAGCCCAACTGATAACATTTTGAACCCAGCTGGAAACGTTTTGATTCTTATTGATCGACTCTACTTTCACACCAACTCTTTCATCCTGGAGGTCAGAGATCAATCTGTCATTCATCATCCTCACTTTGTTCCCTTTAATAAACTGCTGTGTCACTCTCAGACCTGTGCTTTCCACTCTGCTGGACAGGTTTTAAGTCTTGTTCATGCCAGTACCAGTATGCTAATAAGCCCATAATCAGCAGTGCTTAAACCACATTTAATTATTCTCCTTGTTGGCTGCTAGAGTCAGGATGAACAACAGAGCGTTCAGCAGGGGTTTATGCAGGTAAACAGCAGGTGTGAAGGTTCAGTAAAGAATGAAAATGGTCAACACGTGGGCTGGGCCTCATACTCATTACCTCTGCATGTTGTTTTAATGAATATGATATTAGAGGTTGTTTTCTGGTATTATATATTGGATGATAAATGTAGAAGGAAACCTGCCAGCAACCTTTAAGGCTAAAAAATGAAGCCAACATGGAAGTACAAAAAGAAGCAGTCACTCCCCAAAAAGTCTTATAAAGCACCAAAGTTCACAGCAGAAAAAAAATGTTTACAACATGTAAAACCAGGTTTTGGTCTCTGTGGTTAATAATTCAGTCAGCTAAGTGTCACCTCAGCTCATTTGAGTCATCATACTCGACCACTCAGGGGTGATTTTCCTGTAAATATCATAATAATAATATGGCTCGCCATGCAGTTAGCTGGATTAACAGACTGTCTAAGACGTCTGTGTTCTGATTGAGGGTTGGATTTTATTGAAGAGTCCACAATCAATCCAAAAAACATACATATCATATTTTAACATGATCTGGATGAAGTGACTCTAAGTTGAAATGTGTTTGTACCTACTGACCACCGTGTATATGCACACATGTGAAAAATCTACATTTTTTTATAATGAAGTGAAAGTGGAGTAATTTGCTCCAGGCTAGGGGAACCAGAGCACAACACAAAAAGGCTCTCCCCTTCTTCCAGCTCCCAAGAAAGACCGTGCAAAACTTCACTGCAGTCCAAAGATAGTATTTTATTGTATGACCATCAACACGTTAAGCAAAGGCGTCAGGGAGGGCATGGCCAAAACAACAAACAAAAGGCTCTATATCAGGTATCTTACCTATCAAAGTAAAATAAACAAATGACAAAATACTAACCTCCCTGGCCATAAACAGGAGAAAACAATATTAACATAAATAGCTTCCCTCCCCCACAGCTACTGGACTGCTTAAACAAGGTGGAGTATGTTGGTTTAATATATACAATATTTGCTAACAGGAGCTTAACAGGCAAAACAACAGCAGCAGCAGTAGCACACTCCAGCGCAGCCCTCAGTTGGGAGCAGGAAGAGAGAGGAAGAGGAAGAGCTGTCTGTGACTTCCCCATTTAATAGTGGCACCAGCCAATCACGCCTCACCATCTGGAACAAAAGAATAGACTCCCACAGGGTGGACTACACCACCCTGTGTCCAGGAGGCCACATAGCAACACACAGAACAGCAACAAAACACACAGAAATACAATACAAATGACCAAGGGTCATAACAGGAGTGAGGTAGAGGTTCCATGTGTTGCTGGTGTTACTTTCCTCTCAGTTCACACAGGTGTCTAGCGCAGCAGGAAGTGACATGGATGTGGAAGTGATGCTGGAAAGCGAGAGAGTCAATTAGAGCAGCTGCAGCTCAGCATGACACCCTGAGTAGTCAAGGGATGGAGACAGGGGTGTCTGTAGGTTACAAACCGGAAGAAGTGGGACAACAAGAGTTTGGGTATGCTTCTCCAGATGAGAGTTCAAAGGACAGTCCTGTAACAGAACAGAGTCCAGAAGGTGCAATGGAGAAGAAAAATGAAGGTTAATTTTAGATTTTTAAGGTTTCAGAATCCGCAGGACAACAGGACAGTTTTACACTTACAATTATATTTTTTAAACTCTGCTGTGCATCCACAAGATACCTGCCTGTGCATCTACGCAAGGGTAGGCAACTGTTGAAACATGTAGAGGCATGTGTTAAACCTGCATTATTTCTAATGGCCAGCACCTTATGGTGAGTCCACTAGTTGTGAAAAGAGAAAATAACTCTGGTTTGCATGTTTTATTATGTCAGTGAATAATTTTCTAATGGTTTTCTAGTCCCAATCACTACAAGTAGTTAGAATTCTTCTTCAAAAAACAGCATGATGTTCATTATGTAAATATGTCCACATTTAGAGCCTCAGAGTTCATCTCTACCAACCCCTGAGAAAAATGTCTCTCTAGCTGCAGAATGCCTCAGTATATCCGTCAGCTGGTCTCTGTCTGTCTACACTTTGCTTCTGAGAAGGTAGTGGGTCTATCAGAGGAAACACTGAAACTGAGACAGACTCACATGAAACCAAAACCAGAAGCCGAAATATGCTAAAATTCTCCACAGAGCTGCAGGGTTTGGACAAACTCGTAACATACCCAGAAAGTGTGACCAAACTTATTGGTACTGTATGAATGTAAACATCATGCTCAGTAACATTTTATGACCCTTGACTCACCTGAACTATTGTATCCCCAGCCGCCTTTGCTGCTTTTATTCCCTTTATTCCCTTTTTATGTTATCTTGTCTGACATTGACCTCTGAGGTTGTCCTGCTGTTGTCTCCATGGTTCTTTATCTTCATCTTTCTTTTTGTCCTCACCCTCCTCCTCACTTCTCTGATCTATGAACATTTAATTCATTCAAGAACAGCTTCTTTTAACTTTTTTTTTAAAATTCATCTCATTCTTTCTCTCTGTCTCTTTTTTCTCTCTACATCTTATGCTGTTTTCATCTGTCCTCTTGTTCATCTACATCCTTTTGTTTCATCTTTTCCTTCTTCCTCTCCATCTGTGAAATCTCTGCAATCTCTCATTTTTTTGTTTGTCATTCAATGAAAGTTGTTGCTTGCTGACTTTGGCCACACCTCCATCTTTCTCGACTCCCCCTCCATCTGTACTTCTCATCTATTCCCTTCAATCTTGTACTGTACTTAAGCCATGTTTCCAGAAACAGGAAGTCCTCAGAGAAACAACACAAAATGATCACAGCAGGCGCACCAAAGTGCTTTTTGGTGGTAGGAAGGCAATATTTTTGTCTCAAGTAAAATATGTCTATGTCCTCCCAAAGGAAGAAGACAAGAAGAAAAAACAACGATAACAATGAGTCGCTGTCATTCTGACAGGAAACACAGCTGCAAAGTTTAGAAAGCGGGAGGAGGAAACACAGTTGCAGTGTTTCACTGTTAATGCTTCGAATCTTCAGGGAGCGACACATGAGCAGCAGTAACAAAACTCCCCATGTCACACACACACACACACACACACACACGCTAACATACAAAGATGGGGCAAGTTTATTTATATAGCACATTTCAGCAACAATGCAACTCAAAGTGCTTTACATCAAGTGTAAAAGTGCAAAGGAAAGGAATAAAGGACGAGCAGGTACAGCAACACACTTATAACACATAGGTCTATATTCTGAAGTATGTTGTTGTTTTTTTTTACTAGAGGTTTATTTACACGAAGGTAAATTGTTCTGTCTGTTGCTTTTTGGAAACAAAATACATAATTCTATTTCTGGAGTTGTTTATTTTATTATGCATTTTGAAAATTATTATTTGACCAACAAGCACTGTTGGTGTTCTGAGAGTTAGGGTGAAGCTGGAGAAGGACTTTAGGCATTTTCAGACTGCAGAAACAATTTCATAGTTCTAGGAACTTGGTTCTAAGAACCTCCGGTTTTATTGCATCCAGGAACCGTGAACTATCACAGTTCTTAAAGCTTAGTTTTTGTGGAACTTTTTTAGCTCCAACTCCAGAGTAGGTACTTTCGCCACACATGAGGAACTATAGTGAAGTAAGCGCACGTTGATTAGCTGAACTCAGGAGTCAGCATCGGCAACTGCCATTTTAAATACCCGACAGCTTTATTAACAAGACAATACAAACTACAAACCAGAGCTTGAAACAATATCGCCATTTTTTTGTTGTTGTATCTTCTCTGAGATTTAATTTCGTTCAGTACAAGATTCATGGTATGTTATCACCACATACTGGAGCGATAATGCAGTAACATTAGCTTTCATTTGTTGTTGTTGTGAAGTTACATTGTAAGTCACGTAGAAGTGAT
>JAQLOL010000026.1:27930901-27946581 GCA_029783665.1 Naso thynnoides
TCGCCATTTTTTTGTTGTTGTATCTTCTCTGAGATTTAATTTCGTTAAGTACAAGATTCATGGTATGTTATAACCACATACTGGAGCGATAATGCAGTAACATTAGCTTTAATTTGTTGTTGTTGTGAAGTTACATTGTAAGTCACGTAGAAGTGATGTTAGTGTACCAACTGCCGGCCAGTTTACGTTATGTAGTGTGTTCCTATTGGCGGTGCAAGTGCCAACAGATAAAAGTCTTTAAATGTGTTTAGTTTCCCAGGAACTCCACTGTTGACAGTTCCTCTAAAATAGTTCCTAGAACTGTTTGGTCCGAAAACGCCTTTTGTCATCATTTCCGCATCTTTCTTATCCACAAATTATCAAGTGAATGATCCAAGTTGTTAAAACAGAAGAATGTCACAGTTACATCAAAGGCCGCCACATAAAAGGTGATGACAGGCATGGGAAAAGAGTATCTGTTTGGCTGAAATGGCCAACTCATCACATTGGCTGAGCTCAGCAGTGATTTTACCAGTTGCACAAACTCCATCTTTGTAACTTGTATTTGACTGTGTCCAACTGTGTCAATGCAGTGGGTTATGCAGGCTGCGTAATATGTTTTAACCAGTAATGACAAAATAATCAATACCAAGACTGAGGTGTAGCTTCGATAGCGGATACGTTCTGCTGCATTATATGGACATCGCACAACAACAAGACTCTTGATAATACCACGCTTATATTTAGCAACGTGTAACTAATATTTAAATATCAGTTGTTAGCATGCTAATTTCCACTAATTATGACTGCACACAGAGCATGATAACGAACACATGTTAATTCAGGAAATGCACTGCTGGAACTGTATGATGTCATGAGTAGCAACATGCCCCCCCTATGTAGCAGCAGAAAAATTTGATATTTAATTGAAAAAACAAAACAAAACAAAACGTAGCAGCAGAAAAGGGCTAAATCACAGTTTCATTTTTTTATTGCAAAAATTACAGTAGATTTCCTTTGATTCCCTATATGTCTGTAGTCTTGCAGTAGGCTGATGTAGTCCTAAATTTTAACCCGATGTTGACGCTGTACGAAAGGTCAGGATCACCAAACAAGCTACAGCTCATCATGAGAGGAATGTGAATCAATGAAGTCATTAGGATTCATCATCTGGGAATCGCAGATGTTTGTACAAAACTTCAGAGCAATTTATCCAATAATTATTTATTCAGTGAGTTACGAAGACAGATGCCTTGAAAAAGCCTTCATCGATAAGCTTCTTAATTAATCCACTTCTCCCCTGTCCATCTGGAACCTCAGTGCAAACAGTTAATTTGCCAACAGAATGCCAAACTGCAGCTTTGACTTTACATCCACAAAGCTTCACCAGAAACTGACGAGTTTTTCTGGACAGTCTGATGAGTTTTGTTCACTGCAAGCTGTTAGAATCAAAAGTAACCAGTAAATGTTCGGTTCAGTTTGACCGTAAATAATATTTTTGGCAACATTTAACATCCAATATTCACAAGAACTGCCATAGTGTTAAAGGATGATATTCATTTCCATCAATCAGCATGAATACACTTAAATATGGGGCTTTGGGTGGTGTTCCAGCTCCACCTTTAATGAAACACCTTTCATGGTCATTGTTCTCCTCTTGATGAGTGAAGACTTCCAGGTTTAAGCTTCAATTTTGAGCACACCGGCCAATGTTTGGAGAAACTTTGTTTCTGGGTAAAATCTCAATGAGCTGCAGATTTTTTGATTTCCTCAGTGTCTCAGGCTGAAACCCAGCAGACACAAACCTTTTTCTTGTCTAGTTTTGTTTCCGTCATTTTCGGATGCTGGCATAGTATTTACAAGTGAGCTGTGATAAGCATCATGTCCTGCAGCTCTTGTCCAGACATAGATGTCTGGTTTTGTCCTTGTTTACTTCCGTCTTCTCAACAAGTTAGCAACTATTCTGTTTTGTCTCATTTCCTTTGAATAGAATTCCTCCTCATTTAATTTTAATCATTATTTTTCAGCTTATTTGCCTGTGCTGGCTATTGTTTATTGTTACAGCCTTGCTGTCTGTGTCTTTTTTTTTTTGTTGATTGTGTGTTGAGGCGAGTTGACGTGAAGTGGTCATTATCTCGCTTTAACTAAGACCATTGTTGAGGATTGGCTGTTAGCAGCACCTTTTATTTTCTGTGATTGACAGTCAGATGTGGAGTTTTTCTGTGGAATCAAGCAAGTTAACTGAAGCTTTTGTGCTGCAGAAGCTCCAAACAAATCAAGTCTTCTCATCAAAAGAAAGTTAGACGTCCATTCCATTTCATTTCTGTTGTTGTTGCCCTAATGAGTCGTCACGCTCTGCAGCTCGGGGCGTCTAATGTTCACACATTTTCTGTGCAAGGAACAACTCGATTTTTTTCCCCCTTCAAAGTTGCAGGAAAACTGGAGGAAAAGAAACAATGAACGCCTTTAACTTTAACGGCCTGGCCTCTCTTTTGTCCTTCCTTCCTCCACTCCCTGCCAGAAGAGAAAAGCAGATCTCAGAGACACGTCTCAGTAATGAGCGTGCCCTGAGGGAGGAGAGGACACACGGCAGCATATTTCTGAATAAACACTTAAAGCACCATCATCTTAACAAGGTGCTGTAATGGATGGGGCTGCGACCTGAAATGGACAGGTAATCCATCTGTCACTCAGTCAATCAATCAACTTCTTGTTTGCTGTTAGAGCTAGCTGTCTCCTCGTTGTTTTAATGTGACAAACATGTAAAAGACTGCATGTTTACAGTTGCTGTCTTTCTTTTCTTTCAGTCTCGATTCTTATTCAAATCTTAATTACCTCCTACTTGTTTTCCATCTTTCTCCTGCTCCTTTTTTCCTTCTTTATCTCCTGTTTTTTTTTTCTCTCTCTCTCCCTTATTTGCCTTTTTATTCAGTCGGTTTCAGTTTGACGCTTAAAGACTTTTCTGCACTTATATCAAGTGAACTGCAGGACACATTTTCATGAGATTTGCTGTCAGTATTAATAATCTTCTGTTCATTTTCTTTTAAATATATAAAAGCTGTGTGAATTTTTAAATTTGAGGTAACAGCAAGTATGGACCAGGGGATGTGGGAAAACATTTTTGGAGAGAAGAAACGGCAGCAGCTCCAAACTGTCGCATCAGGGTTAATATCAGATAATGAAACTAGGAGGGAGACATTCTGTTCTGATGTTTGCAGTATTTGTTTTGTAATTTTGAAGTAGTGCGCAGTTTTCCTTTGGTGTTTTTTCTGCATTTTAGTCATGTGAAATCACAGTCTAAGTGCTTGTGTTTCTTGACCTGCCCGACTTCTTTTTAGTGACCTTTAGCTGCCTCATCTTAGCCATTAAATTTCTCAATAAAATGTCACAAAACCAATAAAATTACACCATTAAAAAAGCCCCAGAATAAACCAGAAAATGCACTTAGAGTCAAACAGGTGAATGTGTTTTACATTCTGACAGCTGAACCTCTGTTGCTTGTTAATGTGATGTAGGCTGTTGTCTCTGAGGAGCACTTAAGAAAAATAAAAAAAATCACGTGGCTTTGAACGGGTTTCACTTTCACAAACGCGTCTCTTTGGACCGGAGCATTCTGACAGAGTGAATTATCAGCAGTAACACGCCTGCCTCCGTCTGAGCATCACAAACATTTCCATTTCCCATTTTCCTCTCATCTTCCTGTGTCTCACAGCTTTCATGGCTCTCAAAACAATCAGCTTCAATCACCCTTTTTTCATTAGTGTCGAGAATTTTAACAAATTGTGCCCTTTTTGATGATTGCCTAATTATTCCCTTTCATTTCTGTTGCATATCTAATTCAACAACTCCTTCATCTTTTCCTCCATGGCTGCGTTCTCCTCTGTTCTGCCTGTCAGCCGCCACAGACATCTGGACACGTCTGATTTTTATTGGCTGAACACAGATTTGGTTCGACATGCTTGTCTCGGAGCTGCAGCTCTTCTAAAGCCGTCTGTTTGTTGTTTTCTTTCAGTTGAACATGTGGCTCTTTAATTCCTGTCACCTTCCTGTTTTCCTGGCCGGTTTTCCAGCATCGCCTCTTTCTCCTTCAGATTATTCAGAGGGAGTCCGGAGAAATCAGGAGCTCAACTTGTCATCTGCATGAATGCACAGATCCTACCTTAAATTCTGTGGCCTCAGGAAATTTACATGAAGACTTTGTCCAATTATTCTCCCTCTGGCAATATGAGCAGTGTGAGCGTCACGCATGGGTAGTCAGGCCGTGTCAAGCCCAACTTCTCTCCTTCTGTCAGTTTACAGTGCTGCTCTGTAGGCCGAACAGGTTTTTGGCCGCTAAGGACGCCAAAGATGGTGGCAGCCTTTGTAGCTTGTGTCACACTGTAGAATGTAACATTCAACTTTTCATTTACTGAAATATACAGAATTAAATACTACATAGCTAAATGTATAAGGAAACACATGAGGTTCGGTACTTGAACATGTCATTCTAAGATGACATGTCCAAGTCCTAGTTAGTCTCATTTTTAGGGTCACTTACATGTTAAGGAATAGTTCAGTATTTTTGAAGTGGGGTTGTATGAGGTACTTATGCATAGTCAATCTATTACCTTCTGCAGATGGCGATCAGTGGAGTCACTTTTAGGAGAAGGGGGAGAAATCGATGCACCAGAAGTCAGCATTGTAATGTTGCAGATGGGTCAGCAGAAAAACAGTTTTTAGCCACATATATAAATGCTACTCTAATTGACTTTCTCATCCCTTTAGCCACCAGACAGCTGTTTATTATTATACATTTTTAAACCGTAGTCCCTTCGTATATTACTAGGTCTACTCCTCCAGCTTCTGCTGTGATCCATATCGCTCTGCATCTGTATTACCCTAACCCTAAAAAAACAACTGTCTGGTGGCAAGTTAAAGTGGTGTAAAAATCCTAAATGCAGTGTACACTTGAACAGATACCGACATTTACATATATGGCATAACGTAGCTGTGGACCTTGGTGGGCACAAAGGTTCAACCTAAAATATCTGGTAATGTGACAGGTTTATAGATCCTGGCTTAAACCTTCTTATGTAAACTTATCAGGGCAGCTCAATACCATTAAACATGGATTTTTAGGTTAGCCAGCCCGTCAATGTTGACAGGTTAAAACCAATATAATTTCATTGTATACATGATAATAATGTCCAGTTATCATCATCATCATTGTCATCAGCAGCAGTGAGGAACCTTCTCATGAGCACGTTTTAGTCCTGATCATCTTATAGCAATAAAATTAATTAGTCTGTTTTTGCAAAGTTGTTTTTTGGATGTCGGGCTCAGTCTGCTATACCATGTGTTGTTTTATAATGAAGTGTTACAGATTCAAGCCGGCCATGCTTTGTCTCGTAGCTGTGAGTCAGTTTTCTGACTCTCGAATGATGATACAGCTGCTGCTGGATCACCTTTTACACCTCATTTGAATCTGGAGGCTTGGAAGATGCAAAACAGCATGAAGGCATTTAACACTCATGTCATGTGTTTGAAAAAATACAAATTTGTGACTCATCGATTCTGTGGGCCAAGAGGAACAAAAAGCAGGCAAAGCCTGTTGACTGAGAATCACAGTGGAAGTTAGCTATTGACACTGAAACAAGACTTCAATTTGAAGCTATTTTTATTGAGCATGTCAGTCTCCTGGTGGATCAGGAAGCCATATTTGCATTGTTTGTGGATTCACTGTGTTTATCCTTGAGTTTTAAAAAAATGTGTCAAGTGGATTTGCTTCCTAATAAATGAGTATTTTAAATTCAGCTTTGTTTACACCCATGTGCACACAACCTCCTCCATGCTGCCAAAGAAGCGCTCAAGGCCGAACCCAAAGTTTCCTAAAAACAGCATATTTGTCTTGGCAGAGCTGTGACTCTCAGGGAAAAAAATAATAATAATGGTTTGATTTTTGACAATGAAATCTGTGAAACCACTGCATCACTGCTGCAGTGTGAAGTGTGAAGCTGGAAGAGACTTCAGATTAAAAAACTCTGATGCACTGTGAAATGAGCAGAGATTCACCTGCTGCTACGAACTTTTGGCTTGAATGTAACAGACAAACAATCACATGTAAAAGTTTAAACAAACTATTGATTTTATTTTTGTCGAAATTGAACATATTTTAATTTGTAATTGCAATGTGTATTTTCTGTTCTTTGTGAAATAATTTGCAAACTTATTTTTAAAAGGGTGAAATAAATGAAGTTCATCATCATCCTCATATCATCATCATCATCATCATAATCGTCACCCACCTTTGATGGCAGCAGAAAAAAACGCTGCCTCCAGCAGCTTCAGGAATGAAAGGCCCAGCTGTGATCTTCTCATCATCATTAACAACTAAAAGCTCTGATGGAGAAATCTGGTTTAAAATGACTTTCAGCAAAGCCACCCACATCAGCGCTCTGACTCCCTGATGATGAGGAGGATGAGCCTGACCGTGCGCAGTATTGATCCTGAAGCCTAATTATGAGGGCAACATATAATTTCCACATGCTGTTAGAAGTGTCCTGCCTGTTCTACCTTTTAACCTCTGACTCAGTGTGCAGCGTGCCAAAGTATTTAGTTACTAAGCAACTGTGGCCACAGAGCATGGGGTTGGTGGGGGACTATAGGGAATCAGCAGTCAGTGTTGCTGCTGCCGCCGTTCGCTCGCCTTGTGAGAGGCAAAATCATGATCCTGGTTTCTAACCAGCACACGGAGAAAAGATCTGTTTATCTCTTTTATCTCTGTTTGTTTAAATAGCAATTTAATATCATGTTAGTGTGGAGCTGTGACCCTGTTTACATTTGGCATTAATGTCCATCTTTGGTGACCTGATCACAGCAGCTCTAAGTATAGATGTGAATAGACCTGAGACACATTGAGGATGCATTGAGATCCAGTCATGTGCTCTAATTCCAGAGCACCGTGTGCACAAATATGTGATGGAACACACTGAAGGACCGCCTACTTAGCCAGTGTTTTCATACTAAGTAAATAACTCACAGTTTGATTTTCATTTGGATGACTGTCAGGCAAATTACCGGCCATGACAAGTAGCAGATGTTTGTGAAGGCATAATTTTTTTTGAGTGATTTTGCTACTAACCATATTGTTGTTAGGCTTCCTTTGAAAATGAAACAATTCTGAGAAATGCTGCATGAAGAGAAATTGCATTAACGCTGCAAAACAAGACTTTTTGGCCAATCACTGGTCATTTCAGAGAGGCTGAGACCATTTCGTGGCTGCTCAATGCCGTGCTTCTTAGCGACAGGTGACATCACTACAGGCTCATATACTGTTAAAACAAGTGACATGCCCTAAGCTGTAAAACTGGCCTCTGGTGACTTGACAAGCTGAGTTGCAGGCAATAGCATCAGCCGGCTTGAGTTAGCTCTGCTGCAACTTTCCCTGCAACCGTTCCATCTTGTCATGAAACTCTGGTGCAAACTGGACTTAAATAAGCGAGAGCGACAACAAACAAAATAAAACGTGAGTCGGGGCAAAAACATAGAGAGGTGGCTGCTTCCTGTCTCATGCTACAGCTAGCTTGATTTCCAGATGACACTTGCCCTGGCTTTAATGGAAAACATTGAGTTGTTTGTTGTAACTGTCTGCTACTTCTTCCTTTCTAAAAGTGAGTCTCACCTGCTAAAATTTATCAGCTGTTTCAGTTTTGCAACTCAGGATATTTTATTGATGGCACATTTTACAAATACAGAAAGTGACCATTGTTGTTGCGAGGCCTATTGTGGAGCTAGAGAAGCAAACTGTGGTGAATTTGTAGAGTGGAAACTGAACTTCGCTGGTAATGAGGAAGTAACAGAACAGCAGAAGCAGAGCAAAGTAGACCAACTGGGATCTGTGAAATACCTCTTAGAGCTTCCACACACAAAATGTGCTTTGCTTGGCTACAGTCAAGGGATACTAATGATTTTCCTCTACTAAAAGGTTCATGACTGCTTCCTAAATCTTTGTTTTACAGGAAATGATTGAAACAAAATCTCCTTTCAGGTAAATGGATGAACAAATCTTTCATTGTGGAAATTTTCTTCAGCTATTTTCAACAAGCGTGCTCATAATATTAAAATGTTGTGCAAGTGGGGCGTGTTGGTCATGTTACAGTTACCTTTTATTCTGCTCCCTCACTGGATTTCCACTGAGGATAAAGCATAAACAATTTAAGCTGCTGATTCACCAAATGTGACAAGATGTGTTAAATGTGCAAAAGATGTTACTCATGTGTGAGATAATTTAAATTGGTTTTAGAAAATTCTTGTAACAATGAAAACAGCAGCGGGACCAAGTGAATGGTCACACTCTGCTGGCAGAATACGAGAATAAATACTTGATTTTGCCATCAACCTCATGTCAAGAAAGGAGATTTTACCACAAGGATACACCTCAGTTTGTTCGGAATAACAACAGCAACCAGCCTGTGTTGCTGCCTCTTATATTTTCTATGATGAATCGTTATGACTAACATGAGCATCCAATCATTGTTTCTGAAGCATCTTACCTTTTTTTTTTTTGTCCTGGCAACAGTTCACACAAGCACCCATCCAATCATTTATCTTTTGTCTGCTTGGTACAGAAAAAAAAAGTCTCCTGGAGGACATTATTTTCCGTTATTACAATATGAGGGATTATAATTGTCCTCCCGCAATTACCTTCCCTCCTCCAGAGGCTTTGTCACCGGGAATGATTGGCCTCTAATATTAACCCAAATGCATTTAATCAGCCGGTGCAGGTTCCTCATGCCGTATAATCACACTTGCAATTAAAAATGTATTACCTCTCTGGTTGTTAGGCCGGACCGAGCTGCCAGAGCGCCGGTCAGCTCAGCCGGCCTGATTAGCATTATTTTACTGTGGAGCATTACCGCCTCCATGCTGAGCCTGCCAGGAGCCAGATCCAACACTGTACTCTGCTCACGCTATTTAGTCAAACATGCAAATGTACTGTACAGTCAGCGGCGGCAAATCAAAGAGCGAATGAAAGCAGAGCAGAATCTCTCCTAAGGCTCTTGAATGGAGGTCAGGCAGCATCATCTTTGTCAAGTTAAATGAGGCTCTGAGCAGAACAGCTGTGTCAGTTTAGAGAAATTTAAATCTACCTAAATATATTCAGTCCCCAGGACTTTATTCAACTTGTTTTTAAAGTTTGCTTCTGGATTTTTCCAGAATGTGTCAGTATCCTGAGCTGAGCAGCCTGTCTATGATGAAGATCCGAAACGCTAAAAAGTGAAAGAGGGGTCACATTTTTTCAATTAATTTTTTTAAACTGCTGCTGTGACTTGTTTTGCTTCCTTACCAGCCAGCTGCTCTGATTTCAGGTTAGTTTTTATGTGTGACCCAGTCTTCGAGCTTAACGGTTTCCAGTTTGTCTGCCTGCTTGCACTCCTGTTACACTTTCTACCAGCTCTTTGTTTCTTGGTCAGTTAGCTCTGAATTTTCTGGGTTGGGTAGTTTTTTGGTTTCTCTGTCAGCTTCCTCCTCTCGACTTAGTCCGCTGATTTGGTCCCATGTTTCCAGCCGATCTACTTCCAGGCACTTCTTGCTTTGCACCAGCTGTATGAGTGTGACACTGTGTGTAACAGGGCCATTATTTTAAATTGAAAGAGCTACACATAGCAGCATGCGCTGCCATGACTTTAAACCAGGGTTCAGGGCCAAAGTTTATCCAAATTGAACTTTGACTCACAGATAAACTGACCTTCACATCTAATGGCTTCCAATCAGTGACGGACTGGGGCAAGTTGTAGCAGCCCAACACTGCTGAGAAGAAAGGAGGAAACATTATTTCTGTGCATTTCTGTCAGTCACATCCTTGTTAGCTGTGTAATACCCCTCATTCTGCACACCTCATACACCTCACTGTACTATCTCGCTCGTTTGCTGCGAAACAGGTATCGGTGGTCAGGTTGCTTTAATGAGTATCTGGCTCTTTGCTGGGATCAGCTTCTGTATCTACCTATTTGTCTCTGCTTTGTGTCGAAGTCTTAACCTGTTGCTTCTTTTAAGCCTCAGCTCTCTGTTTCGATTCGCTTGGCTGAGCCAGTTTCCGTTTCACAGAACAACAACCTTTATCAGCCTCGGTCTGTTCCTGAGCCCATCTCTGTCCCCAAGCACCAGCCTGCATAAAGTAGGCAGAATAATAGTAGAGTGGATTGTCCAGGGAATGAAAGAAAACAGGGAGACACAAAGCTCATGTTAAGCCCTGTTTAACCCTCATAGTAACCAACAGATATCCCACTCGAGGCCCAGTTTTTTCCCCTAAAGGCTCCACTTCTGGCCTGCCAGGACCCACAGATGGAAGATGATTTTCTCTGAGTTGTGAAACACCTTAAAGAGCCGCATAGGTCAACCAAATATACAGCATCCCATTTCTATCCCGTGTGAGTTCACAGAGTTGTTCTCAGATCAATACTATTTATTCCTAATTTAAGAGAATTTTTTTTTGTTGAACATATCGTATACTTTTTATCAAAATTATAGATTTTCAACACAGGACACATTCATGAAAAAACATTTTTACAAACAATTAGCTGCCCGACTAATTTGTCATTGCAGTCCCTACAGGACACTTAATTTATCACTGCCTCATTTACATTAATATCTGACAATTACAATTTATTTTTGAGATTTGCGAGAGCATAAAATGCAATCAGAGATTATAACTTTGTTTTTCCTCATGTGGTTAACTAGTCTTTGTATTAACAGCTCAGTCAGTCAGTCAGTCAATTAATTTGTGAATTAAAATTCTGTAATTCTTATTTTTGTTAATAGGCCTGCTTCTTATATTTGGATGAGTGACTGGAGCAGTTAAGCTTTTAAGGTTTCATGTGAGTGAATGAGCGGTCTGTAAAACCGACTCCTGTGTGGTCAAACTGTTCACTGTTAATCACAGCAATAAGATAAGCATAATTGGATATCTGACATCCCGCAGCGTGTGAGTGCAGACAACATATTGATTTCCACTGTCCTCATAATTAAAATGATTTAGCTTCGGTAAAGAGACACTCTGGCTCTTATTGGCTCATCGGCGTGATAATTATCGTGTGTTAACTTCTGTAAGGACACTGTTCCTGCCTCCAATATCTTCCCCCGCTGATCAAACGGCTCGCTCCAAATCAGCCATCAGTGTCTGCTGGGTTTGAAATGTGACGACGCAGAACTGCTGCTGGGATTTCTATTGGATCGTGGTCATCAGCCGCCAACAGCTGGTGGGCGTCAAACAGAGGAGAGGTGAAGAAAAGAAGGTTACAGATTGGCCTGTTTTCTCCCCGACTGTTTATACTGTTAGGTTTTCTGCTCGTCCACGCACGATGCCGTTAGTTTTTTTTATGTTTTGCCGAAAAAACTTTCTATAATCCATTAACAAATAAGAACTGATTAAATTTAAATTGTTGGACTGGAATGTACGTCTATGTGTTAATATATCAGTAAATGACCAACAGTGCATGTACGTGTTTTTCAGCCTACCCATAATAATTTGACTGAAAAAGCACAAAGAGCCAGTTATTCTGAAGATTATGTAAAGAACCATAAAGGTGTTACTACATGTCATCGTCCTTTGTCAACATCAGTTACATAGGTTACATAACCCCACCCATTTTTCCCCAAATAGCTTTATCTATGAATGTTATGTTTGTTTACATTTTGTCCATATACAACAAAAAACACTATAGAAAGAAGCTGAAAATGTGTGACGTTAGTTTAAAACAGCATCTGTGTCAAAATCCTTCTTCAAGCCAATATTTGAGCTAGGAAGACATGACTTGTAAGGAACTATTTTTCCAGGCGTAATAACTTGCCTCTCAAAGGCTCCCCTCTCTCGCTCTTGCTCAGTGATTTCTTGACCAAATAAAAGCAGAAGTTCTATTTCTTTCATGTGTCCTATAGTGATTTTTTTACCTTGTGTCAACATGAATGACAGAAAATGGGGTTTAAAAATGCAGTCTGAGATCTAATAAAGTAAACACATGGCCGTATTTCAACAGCACTTGCAGAAGACAGGGATTTCTGCTAACGGCAAGAAGTAAAAACAGACTGGCGTGCTCCTTTAAAGGAGGTTCTTTACTGAACCAGCTGGTTCCAAATAGAGCTTTCTTTATGCCTCTTTAAATATCGTTCATGGATGTTTTTTTTGAGGCTACTTAGATTTACGAGAACCTGTTGTTTAAAAAGGACTTAAAAACTATGCCATCACTCTGGAGAACTGTGTTTGGTTTAGTTAGCACCTTTATCTTTTCAGAGTGCTGATATTGGGATACAAGTCATTTTTTTCCAGGCACCTGTATTAACAAGACAACATTGTTTGTCAGTGTCTTGCAAAGTGCAAAAACCTTGCCAAAAATTATAAATGACTGTTTCATAATCTGCCACCATGAGCCTCATTTACTCTTCTGTACACAAACCACTGAAGGCCGGGAAAGATTGTGTTCACATCAAAAGAAGAAAGAAAGCAAAGTAGCAAAGTTTTTATTTCACCAATTATCAATTATCAGTGCCTTTGTTGTTCTTCTTCTCTAAAAGAGGATGTTGCTTTACTGATGAAATTAAAGGACCAATCTAGCCTATTTTTGACTTGTCACCTTTAGCAGAGATTGCCCCTATCTATTACACAGGTTGTCAAAATACAACCATGTGTACACTTTAGTAGATCTCAGACTGCATGTTTAAACCCCATTCACCGTGTTTCATGTTAAAACAGGGCATAGAAACATTACAGGACACATGAAAGAAGGAGACCATCTGCCTTTATTTGGTCAAAAATTGCTGAGCAGGAGAGATTTGAGCCGAAAGTCATTGGGAAGAAAGTTGTTATGCCTGGAAAAACAGTTCCTTACAAGACATGCGTTCTGTGCTCAAATTGGCTTGAAGAGGGATTTTGACACAGACGTTTGTCTTAACTGATGTCGGCACATATTTTCAGCTTCTTCTACAATGTTAACTGAATATGTACAAAATGTAAACAAACACGATATTGTATAGGTAAAACTATTTTGAAAAAAATGAGTGGGACTTATGTAACCCATGTGGTTGATGTTGACAAAGGACAATGTATGGTATGCTCCTTTTGCTGGTATGCTCCTTTTGCTACATTCTTCCAACAGTCTTTGCTAGGTTTCCATTTCCTGTGCTGTCCTGCTTCCTGCCACACATTGACAATGTAAACCTACTTTCTTCTGCACTGTGCTGTGTGGCCCAATGAAGCTGACTTATACCATAAATTATTCCACCTAAAGTAAGTCCATCAAATATAAAAATTAAGTCATTGTCCTTTCCTTCATATTACAAAAGTAAAAAACAAAATCTACAACAGCTGTATGAGCTCATAAACGTGACAATGAGCGCTACAGTGTCACATAGTGGCTCTTTTCTGGAAGGTTCCTGAGAGCTTCACAGGAAACAAATGGATTCCTATCTCGTCTCTGGCTGAGTTTTGTCTTGTATTAATCTCCTGCTGGCATCTCCCTCGTCACAGTCTGTGGTGTTTCTGTATTAACGAGCTTGTGTTAGCGAGGCCACTCAAGCAACATCTGATTGTACGTGGCAGTCTGTAGTTTTATTTTTATATTTTTTCTGTAACTCTTTTCCATGAGGCAGAAAATGTGGGCCACAGTAAGCCGAGAGCAGACGGCCATATCCTAATAATTTGTGATAGTCTGGTAATTAATGGGATTTGTTAATTGGGTCTGTCCTCCCCGGGGACGTTTCTTGTGCATATTCATGGAGCAGCAAGCTAACCTTCCTACAGCAGTCACTTGAACTTTAGTCCCCTCAAACATACTGATTTTGTTTCCTGTCACCGTCATTTTTATCTCTGCGACAACAAATGTGCCACTGACTATCCCGACGATCAGCATCCTCTAAATGTTTAATTCTGCTCTACATGAGCAGATAATTCCCACAATGCTCCTCACTGTCAGGGAGCCAGGCCGCCACCGTGCACGCTGGAGTCATAATTACATTGGCGACATCCTCTCAAGTTCCAATCAGGTTTGTTTTCTCTTCAAACAAGGCGTCCCCTCTGGTTTCGTCTCGTCGAGCTGACAGGTGGAGAGTCGTCGTCCGAGCTGTGCTGCCACACACACACGCACATTGTTAGCCTGTTTCCTAACTTGGCGTTGTCAGTAGCTACAGGTGTAACTGAGTCAAACGGTGACACAGCGTCCACATGGGAGGAGTAATCACCATCAGTTTGTTTGTATGGGAACATGAGACGTTCAGGTGCTGCTGGGCTCTGCCTGCATTCAACACAGTTCAGATTTTGCTGTTTGTGCAGAGCTTCTCTGAGCTTAGATGCATTTAATAACTCTTAATGTTTTGCTTTTAAAAATACGATAACACAGTGATGAGACGATGTGAAACATTTCTGTGGACTATGTGTATGTGATAACAAGATAAATGCTGTCAGGACCATGGTGTGTGTCTCCCTGATGAAGATGCTGTTAAAAATTCCTCCCACAGCAGGGAGGACTGTTTGCTGCAGGTAAATTTAGCAAACTGGTCCTTTTATCTGACTCCTCCTCCTCATCCCTCTCCCACTCGTCCACCTGCTTCTCCTCCTCTGGGCCACAGCTCGTCCTTGGGAACACGTCGTCCTCCCTCTCCCCCTCAGTGTCCTTGCAGTCAGCAGCTTGGTGCTGGTGTCCTGACCGCACTGTTCTCACCATCCTCTCACCTGTTCTGTCCCGGCCGCTATATCCGGCTGCTTCACCACTTGCTGTTTCTAAAAGCATCTCCAGCTCACGGCAGTGCTTCCTTGCTGCCCTTGTCCCCCCCCCCCCCAAACACTGCGACCAGGACATCTGCTTTGTAGAATAGAAAGAAGGTGGGGCGGGCATCTCATCGCTGATTCGCTCTCTGGAACAGGAAGAGCTCAACCCTGCTGGAGCTGATGGATCACCCGTCGGGGTGAGACCCCGCTGTGCACAGGACGGGACACTCGCTGCCCTGCTGCTGCATGAAGGTTCATGCTTGTCCTCCTGACAGTTTAGATTTTACAGCATATTGAAAGACTGACTAATTTTTTTTTTCAATTCTCTTTTCCCCCTGTTTGTTAAAAGTTACAGTAACAAGCTGTATCAAAAAAAAATAACCTTCATTAGAATTACACTGTTTTTTTTATGATGTGTTTCCAAAGATTTGCATCCTTAGTAAGAACCGTTGAGCAGCTGTGTGACTCAAAGACAGTGTCAGGGAGTACTGAGAGCTGGACATGGACATGTTGGTGTTTATTTGTCAATGACAACCACAAATTTAAACTAGACTTATTGTTAATTAACAACAGTAATCATAGTGTCGATGACTCATCAATTCTACTTCAGAGGGAATGTTTTTTAAAAAATGAGAGCAAGTTGCTGCAGTGAAAAAAACACATTTTTTTTCTTTCGTTTTAGCACACACTTTGTACATTCCCCAAAAATATGAGTGTCATTATTACACCTGAGCTTTTGTTTTCCCTCTGGGTTGATCAGCACTCCACCACTGACTCACACTTATCGTCAGAAAGACACTTTTAATATAACATAAGTGATTAAAGGTCCTATAAACAACTTCAGAGCATCACCACAGAGAATCATGTGACATTGTTCTACCACTGGCTCACAAGTCTTTGGTCATCTTAGACAAGTAACAAAATAATCATTTTTGACCTGACAATTTTTTTTCATTTAATTAAT
>JAQLOL010000026.1:27946681-27971526 GCA_029783665.1 Naso thynnoides
TTGAAATCCTCTTATTAGTACAGGAAGGACAGAATACGTATTGGGGAGATATTGTTATTTGTTTCCAAGTATTTCCTCCCCTACAGCAGTACCTCTGGAATAAGCCCATAAATAAAGAAAGCACAAAAAATTAGTTTTAAGAGACAGTAACAGATGGAACCTGGTTAAGAGGCGGAACCTGTACAGCAGATCATCTTAGTTTGTGCTGAAGCACAGACATATTGTCTCACAGGCGCCAATGATTTATTTTTGGATAAGTGTTTTTTTTTTTAAAGCCTCCTTCATCCCTGATAGTTTTCCTTTTGCTTTCTTGGAATTCAGCGGCAGCAGCTTCACATAACTCCCTTCTCTCGTTTTTCTTTCCATGCTGTGTGATTCGGAGCTTCAAAGGCGCCGCAACACAGGAAACAGAGAGAAACAGAGTCATCACGGTCTCACCCGGTGCAGTGAGCGAACAGGGAGCTGAGCGAGCAGGAGAAGAAGAAGGGCAGCAGGGAAGCGAGCAAGGCTCTCCAAAGAAAAGTCATTACATGAAATAATCATGTCAGCTGCGGTGCCGGGAGGAAGACAGGGAAGTTGTTTCTCCTGAAGAGATATTTCACACTTTGAGTTATTTCTTCCATGAACAAAGTATTTATAGGCTCATTTCAGGCAGCAGCCGTTTGGTGAGACGACCGACAACCATCCAGAAACAGACTGTCTGTCTTTTGACCTCTTTGTGTCTTTGTGAGGTCTTTTTGTCTAAAGTTCAACTTTCTTCTACTTGCATGAATGTGACAGAAGAGCATCTTTACACCCAGTTTTACTCATTATCCATTCAGTGTTAGGAAAAGAAAATCCCACATGCTGCCCTCTCTTAGCACCACAGTTTGTTGAGCTTCACCGACCTGTCAATCTCTGCTGACCATCATCGACAATTCATGAAAATTTCACAGAAATTCTCTCAAAAAGATGATGTTCTGCTCCTTTTGTGTGTACAGGTGTGGGACAGTTATTCCGCTGTGGGAGGGTCTCTCAGTCTGTCACATTAAATTTATCATATAGGCACAAGAAAAAGAAAAGTGAGTCAGTAATAAGTAAGATAATGCAACAACAACATTAAATCTATTTACAAGAATATTCACAGAATATGCTAAATTAATGAATGAAAAAATTGACCTTGGATCTTTGATTTTGTGAGGCACTTTTATTTTAAGTTCCATGTAAAGGTCTATAAAAGCAAAACAAAAGCGCGACATGCTGTGGAGTTATCATTAAAAGTCTACTGACAACGATATCAGATACCCTCGTACATGCTCATGTACAGTAAAATTGGTGTGAAATGTACAAAAATGCAGAGAATGTGCTTAGTGTAATAATAAAATCAAAGGATTATTTGCTCAGTTTCACTTCTCTCCAAATGATGCCTTCACATGTTCAACATCACATGTAATCTACCTGATCAAATACGTGTTGTCATGTGTTGGTCAGATGTCGGGTTCATTAAAGCAGAAAAGGAGTGAACACATCTGAGCATTTGACTTCAAATACAACATGTCATTATTCAGGTTCCAGGGTACTGAACATGTGTTTTTGCCACAGAGAAGTGCTGATGAGCAGACAGACATAGTTCTTAATTTAGCTTAAAGTTGTTTTTGCAAACATTTTTAAGTGTGACCAGCAGCTCTATGGGCCGCACTGTCGGTCCTGGGTCCATAAATTTCCCACTTTTTAGGGGCCGCAGTTTTCACCCAAGGAGGCTAAAATTTGGCAAGGAGGTCAAGTGTGTGTGTGTGTGTGTGGGTGTGTGTGTGTGTGTGTGTGTGTGTGTGTGTGTGTGTGTGTATGTGTGTGTGAAGGTATGTATTTGTGTCAAAGCCAATTATCTAACAGTGGGCATGGTAAAGGGAGTGACACATTTCAAAAAGGTGCATAACTTCCACATGGATTCTCAAACTTGCACAAGATCTAGTGCAAAGGCTGGCCATGAGCCAAAGGACAGCTGCATAATGCTGGACACACCGGAGGTGGACGCGCCACAAAGTGCCTTTTCCCATCCGAGCAGCCATCTCGCTGTCCACACCAGAAGTGCATTTCTTCGCGCTGGTCAACAAGCTGCTCTGCTCATCTGCCCCTTACTTGTCAAATATCGAACTCTCTCTCTCTCTCTCTCTCTCTCTCTCTCTCTCTCTCTCTCGTGTGTGTTTGTGTATGTGTGTCAGTCTCTGTTAACTGACAGATGCATATGTAGACAGGACCTACACACGATCATTAAACAGGGTGTTTTGTTTTGAAAATTGGCCGGATTTACTGTGCCTTTTCTCTGTGTGACTTCCTGTCAAGTGCAATCTGCTCTGAATTGCCCTGTTTAGCTTGACAAAGTCACTTGCGGAAAAAATAGGACAGATGCCAAAACAATTGCTGCAGAATTGCCACAGCGGGTGGTACGGACAGTCAGATTGGATTACATGGGCGCTAAATGGAGTCTAGCTCCGCTCTGTGGCGCTTCGCAATGAAACTACATTCAGTGTGTTTTAGCTGTAACTGTTTGAGCCATTTGAGAAAACTGGGGCATAGCAGTGGAAGTGGCTTGCTACAAAAAAGCACTTCTTCACAGATTTACATAACATGGCCATACTTTGTAGAAAAACACACAAATACACACACACACACACTTTCATTGGTCATGGCTTTTCCAACCCCTACACTTTAACCCCACCCCTTTCCATAACTGATCAGCTGTTTCTAGAAGACCTTTTGTGGGAGGCGTCATTGCAGACAGGAATTTTTATTTTCCACTTTCTTTCTTTTCAAATGGTAAAGAAGTAGTGTGAATTTGTGCTTGTTTTTTTTTTTTTTTTGAGTGTATTAGAAAATATGTTTGCAGCTCACTGGACATGCTGACAGACACTTTTTGACTCTATCCAGTATAATTGATCTGCACCTTCACCTCTGAGCCTCCTTCTTACTTGTGCCGTTCGCAAGTAAAATGCCAAGACCCAATTATTTTACATATGTTATATATACTGTGTTCCTCCACTACAGTGATGTGTGCTGGACTCTGAGCACTGGCAAACACAAGCTTTTGCAGACATTGTTTAAAATGTCAAACACCAATTTCCATATTCTACATTCACTTAATTATCTGTTCTACATGAACTGACTGACTGACGCGCTGCTGTGGCTGAAAGCATCCCTGGAGCCAGGAGAGACAATCAGATGGAAAGCCTGAAACCTGAAGGAAAGCACATTAGTGCCTATGAGCAAGTGTCCACATACATACTCATTATACTTGAACAGTTTTTATACATTGTGCAGAAACACTTCTCTTGCAGTTGCTAGTATCTAATGGCCTCGCCAGAATGATTATTATTTTTGATTTGTGTTTTGACATTTATGGAACCGACTTTAAATTTCTTATTTCTAATCAAAGGGACACCACATGTGACCGACATGTGAAAATGTTGCTAGATGTCTGTAAATCTTCTCACGCTGTGAAGGACGTTATTTCAGACTCTCCATCTGATTTCATGAGCTGTAATGTGGCTGTTGAAAAACTGTTGCTTCCTGCAGCTTATTTTGCACTATAACAAAAGACTCAGGATATTTAATGCAAAGCTGTGTCTTCCAGATGACAAACCTGACATGACAGTAAAATGAGCCTTTCCCAAGCCTCGTCAGCCCTGCGGAGATTTGAATAAAACAAAAAGGCGGCCTTGAAACAAACAAGATAATTATGGCCTCGGGTGCAGAGCGCCTGTCTGTCTTCCTGTTGCTTTTATTCCACAAACACTGAACTGAAACAAGTCGCCTCTTGTCGTCGAGCAGCACCTCCAAGCCGTGCCGCAGAGCGTTCAGTAGCAGATATTAAGACCGTGACAGATGAAAACGAATCTTCCCTTCCTGCTGTCTTGAAAAAAGAAGAAGTGAGACAATAAAGTATTTTGAGTTATGTAACAGGCTGTAAACCATCAAGCAAACTGAGAGCAGACGAGGAGGAGGAGGCTTCAGAGCACCGCTACAAATCTTCATTTTAATGAAGATTGTTCCTTTTCACTCTGTCCCACTTCCATACATTATACTTGCTCCGTATAATATTGTCTATCAAGTATGAGCTATATACTCATGCTGACAGTGCAACAATTCTGCACTTACACAAGAATGTGCTTTCTCCTCTGATATTACAGGAAATGAAGCAGCCACCAGGAAATGTCATGAACTCTGACTTTGAACAAAACTGCAGATTTGAAATGTGAAAATCTGACAGAAATGTCGTTTGGGATGTTTTTATGTTCTGAGCTGTCTGCAGGAGTCTTATTACCACTAAACAATGTGTGTTCACAATTTTTTTTGTGCGTGTGTGTGTGTTGTTGTTGTTGTTGTTTTTTTTAAAAACAACCTCAGAGCTTTTTGTCTTCATGCTGGTATTTTTCTCACCCACCCTAAAGCACTGGAGGTTGAAAAACATAGTAAGTAGGAAGTACAAAGACTGGCAAATCAACTGTCTTTCAGATGTCATGAAGAAATACATACTGTATGCCTCAGAATTATCCTCTGACATATTGTGAGGTAGACATACAAAGCAACATGCTATGGCCGAATATTTAGTTAAGGTGCAAAACGTTGATTTAGAACAGCTTTTAATTGAATCCATGTAATAACCTTCCATCGTGTTTTTCTCTCTGCTTTAAGATGTTTTCATCGAACTTGTGGGTTGTGGAAGAATCTGTCCTCTGACGAGTTCAGAGATGAAACAAATCAGCCTCTTTGTGAAGGTAATCCACCTCTTCTCTCTGCACTTTCTCCAAATGAATATCAGATGTCTCAGGGTGTTTTCACATCTACCTTGTTTAGTTCTGCTGAATCAAACTCTGGATCATTTTCCCCCTTTAGTGCAGTTTGTTTGGGTCTGTGCGAAGAGACTAATCAAACTTGAGTGTGGACTAAACAGCTGGACTGACACCTGTTTGAAGAGGTGGTATTGGTCAAGTTACAAACGAATTCTGGTACGGTTTGTTCGTGGTATGAATCTCGATCTGCCTAAACTGCAGAAGAACTGTGGATTTTTGGAATAATCCAGCTCCCATAACGCTATTGCATTATGGGCTCAGGACAACTGACAAACAAACAGCTAGCAGTTTGTTGTGACACAGACATGAACTGAGCAGCGATGAAATACATTCCATTCTCTTTGAGGGGGGCAGACCATAGCTAGATAAAAAACATAGAAATCATAAAGTGTTCAAAATGTTTTGTGAATGGCTGAAAGAGAAACACCATTTCTGCAAGGACTAACAGTTCCCATATGGCTTTTCTTGATACATTTTGGTTTGCATGAAAGTTTGATTGTGTGAAAACAAACCGAACCACAAGGACCCAACCTACAGGTATGAAAACACGGTAATCGCTAATGCAAGACAAAATAAGTCAAGCCATTAACTTAAACAAAAATGACACTTACCTTATATGTTTAAGTGCTAAAACAAGTTGACTTGATGGCTGAAAGTGGAGCTTTTTTACAGTGTATGAGCAGAATCCAGAAATCCTGCGAGTTTTCGGCGAGAAACAAGCTAATGAATTAAAGAGGACTCTCCTCTTTTGAACATGAACACAGACAGCAGCTTACACAGTATTTGCTTGCACTTAGTGCCTGAATGAATCATTCAATCATATAATTTATTGACTGGCACCTTTAAATGATGAATGACCAGGACAGCTTTTGGCAGCAGCTGAAGTCCTCTGTGGGGGAGAAACAAGGAAGCTAGAAAATAAGAAAAACAGGCAGCCATAAATAAAACAGCAGTAATCACATATTGTTGTCACAAATCCCAGAACAAAGACAGGCGTCCTTCTTCCCTAAAACTCAGCGGAAAAACAACAGTCACCCAGCGAGAAACATAGCCATATGCCTCAGACACACCTTGGCAGTTCCTATAATTACACTTTATCCTACAACAGTATTCTGCCGCCAGGACAGTTATTTACTACCGAGGATCTGAATTATTCATATTTTGTTCTGTCTGGGCTTCCCCAAAAGAATTGTCTCCCTTAATGGAGGTAACACGTCCATATGTTTTTAAAATATAAGCTGGACATTCTGGGAAATTTGATCAGAGTGTGATGAAAATATTTGTTTCAGCAACGTAGATCCAGGACATGATTAGCTTATGATAGCACAACAACTGAGAGCAGGAGAAACGGCTGCAGAATAAAAACACGGCCAATATCTCAAATTTGCTTTGCTTGGATCTTTGGTTTTGCAAACAAAATTTGGAAGTGGATTTTTATGATGGTTTAACTTGTTTTGGAGGCAGTTTGCTGTGTAACTGATAAGAGACTTATTAAACCTTGGTCATTCTTTTTTTAAATCCTCCGCACTTTGTTTTTCTCTGCAAAAGAAAACAAAGATCACACTTCATTATAGACCGAACACACAGTAAACATAGAAGGTTGTTTTTGTTGTTCGCACCCCCTGCCTATGGGCTTGTTTTTCTGCCCTTATACGTCTCTGGGTCTAATGTTCAAGCCGCTCTGCAGTGAGATTATTTCACACATTTCTGACAAAGGCTATTTCTTCTCTGTCACACCTGTAAGGGTGACAAAAGAGCAAAAACAGAAGTGTTTTCTCACATTGTCTCTCTTTCGCTTTAAATTCCTATTTACTGTCTCCTGTAACTCATGCAACTGTTTCCGTCTATAGCAGCACAGAACGACTGACCTCTTCCTCTGACGCCGACCCTGGAAACCTTCTAATGATGGCGACTCTGCGCCTCCCAGAATACTTTGCAATTTATGGGAGCCAGAAACAAAGTGGGGAGATCTATTCATGCAACACTCATAAATAAAACATTGGGGGTCATTTGTGTGACAGGTGAGTCAGATGCGGGATTATTTCTGCACATAGAGGAGACGTGTCACCCACATGCTGTCAAACACTAACTGGGCTAATGTTGGTGACACTGGGTGGTGCCTGCATCTGCCTCATGTATCCCCTTTCCACACTGGTGCTGTTTTTTCTCACTTTGAATCGTATTTCTCTCCTGCTGATGACTAAAATCAGTGTCAAGAAGCAAGGAGACGGCTGTTAAATGTGCTCAGTAGCTTTGATCCCAGGGGAGATGCAGCACTGACGAGCTTTATGTAGAAACATACAGCCACAGCCTTCAGAGCGACGATAAAACTGTGACAAACTGCAACTCAGACTTTCTGCTGCTGCATTCAGGAAACATTCAGTCATTATTTTTACCTGTTAGAGAAGAACATTGTGAATATTTTAATGTCCTTTGACCCCAACATATTCTGTTAAGTTTAGTAAAACTGAAAGTTTGCTCATAGCAAAGTTGTGCTTGCCTAAAAAAAAATAAATAAATAAAGCCATATGTGTCATTTAAAGTAATTGTTTAAAGGACCATACCAGTCTATTTAGAACCTCTCATCATTAGTAGATCTCAGACTGTATTTTTAAACCCCCAGTCACTGCCATTCATGTTGAAACAGGGCATAGAAACATTAAAGGAAACATGAAAGTTGGTAAGTATGGGTAATTTACCCTTCTGAAAGTTTATTTGGTCAAAAATTGGTGAGCACAATAGAAAGGGGAGGGAGCCATGGAAATGAAAGTCGTCACACCTGGAAAAATAGTTCCTTACAAGTGCTGCCTTTCTAACTGGAATATCAGCACTATGAAGGATTTTGACGCAGACATTCACACATTTTCAGGTACTTTCTGTAACGTTTATTGAATATGGACAAAACGTAAACAAGCATGATATCTTCTCGATAAAGCTATTTTTGGGAAAATGGTGGGGTTAATGTAACCTATGTGGCCGCAACACTGCACTGTCCTTCTATTTTTAATCAAAGTTGCAAAACTGGAGCACAAAAACTGGCTCTGTGAAGTAGAGAGTGAAGCTGCTGCTTGAGTGTCAAGTTTTGTTGAGGCAGTTCCCAGGGCCGGCCCTGGACATCTTGGGGCCCGAAGCAGAATAAGTTTTGGGGGCCCTGTTTTTCCATGAATAGAAAGTTAAGTATTCACAGAACCAGATACCATATGCAATTATAACCCTTACGCATTAAATTTATACCTCTGTCAACATGATGGGCCATAGTTTACTGCTAACTAAACATGCTCACTGAAGCACCCAGAGTAAAGCTAACTAACTACACTTGCCATTTTTACCTCTACTTTATTTTTGTCTGAATGCTGCTTAGTGTTGAACATTTTAAAATGGCATTAACTCTGCTTGACCACTAGGTGGCTCCAACCCTAAAGTATTACAAAAAAATATCTACTACTCATGTGGAAGAAGGAAAAAAAGCGACAAAGGATTATAGGTTGATTTTATATTTATTTTTTAAAATTATTATTTGTAGCCTACAACAAGATAATAATGAGTATGAAGTATGAACAAGTAGCCATGTAAAAAACAACTTCAATACAGCATTAGTTCAAATACAAGATTTTTATACAAGTACAAGTAGGTGTTATGTATAGGGTTTCACACAAAATTATTCAAAGAGAAGGCAGTGGGACATTTTCACTTACCGGTGCTTTTATCTTCTTCAGGTCCACCAAAATACTTCAATATTGCTCCTGCTGAAAAAATTTTTTTTTTTAAATTTATCTATTTATTTCATTTAAAGGTTGATCATGTAGAAATGGGGCAGAATACGACCATCTAGTGTGTCTAGGTCATAGTTGCAACAACAAAAAATATTTTCAGCAGTCGAGTTGCCAGTTTCATTGCAAAGCGTGGGGAAATCACGATAAGGCATCAGAGGCTGCATGAAGCGAGCTCAAGCCCCCGTTTCGACGTCGGGTTGGCGAGTAGCCTACCTCATTAAACTCTATCATGTTCTAACTAAGAAATACGCTGGAATTTTTGTTCACAGTCCGTTTAGAGTTACAGAGTTACCAATCACAATCACCCTTAACAGCTAACATTTAGCCCAGCTAATCAATGATAACCAAGGAGAGGACAATATTCAGACTTAATAGATAACCATAATTACAAAAATGTGGATACAGAAATAGTAGGCCTAATGTTTGATCAGTCATTGTGTTTATAGACTTTTCAAACATCAGATTAGTTAGGCCCGCGGACCTGCGTCAACCGGGGGACAGCTGCAGGAGGCCAGAAACAGCGCTCCACTCGGGGGGAGCGGATTCATTGCGGGGGGAGCAGAGTCATTGTGCTTATAGATCAATAATAAATAATCAAGGTTTATAAAGCAGTATCGCAGCCTGCTTGCGGTAAAGTAACAGTAATCTTACAGTTTTTGCAATTGTAATCCCTAACTTTATTCATTTCTTAAAAAAAGTAATTCGACCATCACTGCCGACAGGTAACATTAGCTAAGTTAGCAAGTGAGTTAGCTTACAGATCGAGGAGAAAAGTAGCCATTTCCGCGTGCAATCTTATGCTGTGGGAATCCTTTATTTGAGTCCATCGAGCAAATGCCTTGCGAATATTAACTCTCGTCTTTGCCCTTCTCTGGTCCCTCTGTTGCTGGGATTGGATAACAAACCGTTCTCCGGGGCTCTAAAGCAGCTGCTGGACATGCAGAATCCATCATGCCAAGCATAGAGATCGTACTCGGCAACCCACAAGACCCAGCCGCTACTGGCTGGTACGATGTAAACTTAACGTCATTGTCGAACCTGTCAAAATTTTTAAAATTATTTAATTCAGACAAAATATAATTTTTTGAGGAAATGCTTTACTTTCATTCTGCACCCCTTTAAACGCACTGTGGATGTATCATGTTAAAAAAATTATAGCTTTTAATAATTGGGTCTAATTTGTCAAAAGGTTAATTTGCTAACCTAATCAGAAGTGAGAAATTTGTAACCTTGTTGCTGCTCATACACAAGCGCAATGTAGACTGTGAAAATGACTGTGTTGGCTATGGAGCCTGTTGCAGTTTAAAGCTAGCTAGCTAGCAGCAACCATACACCTGTTAACATCTCTTTAAATATGTATAATTAAAACGAAGAGGTGTTTTGTCACTAAACATTCTGGTAAGTGGTAAATGTTGCATTAATTGACTTTACCTTGAGCTTGTTTATTTGCTTCTCAGCCATCTTCTTTTTCCTCTTTTCTGCTCCTGATGGATATATCCTCTTCGTCATCTTCTTTGTACAGCTCGTAAACTGTTCACTCACTAGGGACCCTGCCCTCAGGTCCGGCGGGGTCTGGCTACAGGTCACGTTATGTACATTTGTCAACGTCATGTTCCTTGTTGTCAGTTTTGGATAAAAAAACATGATGATCCTAACTTGCCGCTTGATCAACAAACAAGGAGGCTACGGTTCTGAGCAGAAGTTAGACAGTCAATTCAGTATATCATGCATCCGTCTGGGGGCCCCCTAGTGGCCGCGGAGCCTTAAGCAGTCCCTAATTCACTTCTGGCGGTTCCCATGAAATGAGTTTTCTGTTCAGCCGCATGAGATATTTTCCTGATATTCCTTTAAAGTAAATACAGTGCTAAATCACAGTGGTGGTTGGGAAAAAAAATAAAAATAAAAAAATACAGTGCTTAATCCTTATTTCTGTTTACTTTTTATGGCACAAATTTCATCAAGCAGCATTTTATTGATTTATTGTTCTCCATCAAAGCAAATGTTTTTTTGCCATTTTGCTTGTCCTTTTTTTGCATTTGTTTGTATTCTGACGTGAACTTTGATCCAGTCGCTTTCTGGCTGTATTGATTCTTGGAACAGATGGATTTCTGAGTTAATAAGATTGACTCTGAGGCTCGAGGCTCTTGATAGATATTTCCACTGAAATGTGCCGCTGTGTCAATTCCCATCTGTCTTTAGCAAATTCAAAACAACACATCCACAGTCTGACTCAAACCTGCCTCTGAGATGTCACTTCCTGGAAGAAAAAGCTGACTTCAAAGAAAGGCTTCCACTGGCTGAAGCCTCCGATATGGTCTCAGAGGTCTTTTGGTTGCCTCGCTCTCCCCCCTCCCAGGGGCCAGCCTACCGACCAGGGGCCGACATAGATGGAAAGAGAGGAACCAGCCACACTGATGAGACGAAGCTCATCCATAACACTAATTGGACAGAGCAGCAGCTGCAGGCCTCAGCATCAAGCCAAAGCATCAGAGCCACGAGCGTGCCCGGCTCAATTTTGTCCTGCCTCACATCAGCAGTGATGGAGGCGACTGTCAGTGACCAGTCCGAGAGCACAAAGGTGCTAAGAACAGCCTGCAGATCAGGCAGCCGATTGGTTGGACACCATCAGCTTTGAATGGCCCACTGGTGCTGGACAAAAAGGACCTTTCGTCAAAATCAGGACTACTTGGAAATTTAGTCTTTTGCGAAAGTGAGGACTATTTCTGGAGAATAACTACATTTTAATGGGACCTCTCTTTGTCATTGGGCTTAACCCTCCTCTTCTGTTAATTTCAGTTTAATTATCCTAATGTTATCGGTAAAAAATGACCAGTCCAGTTTAGATGGTTAGAAATCCATAAAAACACATGAATTATTACCTGATAATGAGTTACATATTTTTATCAACTCAAATTTTTGTGAACATCACAAATTTTGAAATGGAGGCTGTGACTCAGGTCATACAACTCGAAATCCAGCGTATGACCTGGATTACGTAGGCCTACAGTGTATCGCTTAGCCATCATGCTGCCACAGAATGAATTGTGAGCAAGGCCTCAGAAAGTTTTGTATACCAGAGCTGCAAGAAAGTTGCATCATTGAAACAATGTTGTGTTTTGTTTTTTGTTGTTGTTTTGTGTGTGTGTGTGTGTGTGTGTGTGTGGACATCCAACCGGTATAGTTCCCATGGGGTAAAATCTCTGTTGGAGATAGATTCCCATGGAAGACAAAATGGGGGGCAAAGTGTGTGTGTGTGTGTGTGTGTGTGTGTGTGTGTGTGTGTGTGTGTGTGTACATTAATTGTAGTCTAACCCATTAAATTCTAATGGCAAAATCATGAATAATTTTTGACCAGAAACACCATGGGTGTATTCAAGCTCAGAAAAAACACAAAACTTTTTTTTTTTAAGTCAAAATTTATTTTGTGTATGCAGACGCCATGTGTGAACAAAGTCATTAAACCTCATGACAAACAGACGAAATCAACTGCATTTTTTTAGAGAGTAAACGTAAGGGTTAACCTGGGGACTTATTTTCGGAAACTGGAAGCTAGTTTTGAGGTTTTGTTGTTGGGTCCTCATTTCTATTACATCAGATTGAGAGCAAGCACAATACTTTTCATAGGGATTGAATTTTGGATAGCAAGAGGTTTCATTTTGAAAAAACAGAGATTTTTTTTCCAAGAGGAGACCCTTTTAAAAAAGTAGTAATTTCTTTTTGACATGAGTGCTATTTTTACAAAGCAAGTATATTTTTTCAGTCCTCATTAAGAGCTGAGGTCAGAAATGTTGCAGTGATGGTTTATTTTCGAGAAGAGGCTCGTTTTGTGGTTTGGGTTAAATTCTGAAAGGTTTAATTTGAGGGTAAGGTCCCAGTAAATTAATTAATTCAATGCAATGTCCTCACTAGTGAGAAAAACAGTGTGTGTGGTCCAGTGTGTGCTGGTTAGCTGTTAGCAGCTGCAGGCTGTTCGTGCCTCTGCTTAGCACCATGTTGTAAAGCAAGTGGAAATTCAATAAATAAAGGCAGTCTTACAGCCCTCCTCCCTCCGTCCCTCTCTCGGTCAGCCCTTGCTCGCCCCTCTGCAGGGTGGTGAGGCTGGTATCGATCTCCAGCGCCTTGCTTGTAACAGTCCAGCTTTAATTAGCGCCTGCATCCTAAAGTCGGAGAAAAAAAGACTGTTGAATGTAATTTTTCATTTTAAATGTCAATATATGACCATGTTGTCTTTTATGTTTGTTCTTTAAACCTTTTCATGATTTATCCTATTTGTTTATAATAATTTTACATTGTCTTCCATTCACTGGCTGCTGTGCTGGCACAGTGATGTGCATGGCTGCAGACTAGTCAAATCTGTTCCACATTACTCCCTGATGCATCTCCTGTTTTGCCGTTTGTGTGCGGCAAACGGTGAGTGGACACATGGCGAGGCCACGGCAGCCGTCACTGCCTGCTATGCCTCACATCCAGAGCTAATGGAAAAGCTGGCCTCAGATGCCGCGGCACAGCGGCTTGGCAGCTGTTTGGCCAAACCTGCATTCACAGGGATTGTAGAGGTCCAGAAGCACTGGCTCTTTTATTTTTTGAGTCTCTACAGTCTGTTAAAGCTGCACCCGTCCAGATTTTTATGTAAAAATCCAGCTGTCATCTCGCTCTGAATGAGAAAGTATGTTGGCAGCAGGGAATGTATGAGCTGCTGTAAATTCAGCTGTCAGGGCTCTTACTGCAACTGGTTAAAAAGACTTTTGAAAATGGAAAAATAAAATGCAAAGCCAGGTTCGGTCAGCTGTTTCCATAAGACTTTCATGTCATTCTGCATGTCTTTATCATCCCAAATCTCATGTGCAGACCAAAACGAACAACATATTTGTCCATCTCTCAGTACTTTCTGACTTCCTGAATCATTTCCTAGCTCACTGGTTCCTACTGTAGATGTACATCTTTGCTAAATAAACTCAATTTAGTGGCCCCTTTCTAGTCTTGATGACCATTTATAAGCACTCGGTAACACAGGCCAGCCTTCATCCATTCACTCACTCACTCACACACATTCACACAGAAGCAAACATGCACCTGCACCTGCAAAAGGAGCAATAAACATTCATACACACAATTTGTGGGAAGCAGTTTATTCATTCATGTTCATGTTTTGTCCAGTGTCTCACAAACATTGAAAATCTGAGTTTATATACTGTACAGGGATTCCTTAGACTAAATTGTCGCTATTTCACAAAATGCCATGTTACTATGTTGTTAAAGCTGAAAGCCTAAGTTGAAACAGGAGTAGATGAGTATTCTGATGAAGAGAAGCTCTTATTATTTTTTATCTGAAATTATCCGAATATCTCTCTGTCTTTTCAGTCTCTCATTACTCTGAATTAATGAAGTACATTAGTAAATCACTGGTTTTCCAACAGTGTTGCAGTTTTAATTGACACAGCAACATGCAGTAAAACAGTTCCAGCAAAAGCTTGTGTGTCTCTGCGTCTGAGCGCTCTAACTTTAAAGTTTTGAATGAAATCAAATAAGCTTTTAGCTGCAGATTGGAACAGCAACGTCTGAAAGCTGCTCAGAATTTTTCAGCTTTGCGCGGCTAAAACACAGCGATCGACTGCTGTTTGCATCAGTGTTCAGCTCGAATCTGAGTTTGACAGCGGCAGCATGTGGAAGATTCCCAGAAGTGGTGTGAAAAGTCCTTGGCTTAATCTGATCCTAAGAGTAATGAGATAGTTTAATTACCAAAAAGAAAATCCCTAATCACCCCTCAGTCCTATCTGTCCTTATGTGAGACGTGACGTCTTGGATTTACATTTGGATTCACAAATGGCTTTGACTCAAACCTTCATAAGCTCTGAGAAAAGCTGCGTTCACTTCTGTTTATCTGTGAGAACCATTAAAGTCACAGAGACATGAAATGACTCTGAAGCGTAAAATTACATACTGTACAAGTTTATGGATTAATGTCTGCAGTGGACGTGACTGTGCTCCGTTTTCGGGAGAGTCTATAAGAGGCCACTAAACAGCTTTGTGTACAGAAGTGAATTAATGTCAGACGTGAGGAGGCTGTTCAGCGTCTCACACAGCATTACTTCTCTTTATGTAAATGCTGCATTTAGCAGAGACGATCTCAGTGAAGAACTTGTGTCTATATTGAAGGTAACACCACTAAAACACAGTCTGAGCCATTAAGAGGAAGAAAAGACTCCTCCAGCAGAGTGCTGCTCAGTAAAATCTTCAGGACTTCAGCAATAAAACGCAACAGTAAATACACAGCAACTATGATAACGGCTTCATGTTGAGTCCATTACTCATCAGGACACCTGGAAGTGCATTGTGGCTGGCTGATTATCTGAGTTTTTACAAGGAATAGTTAGGAAATTAGTACTGATTTTAATTTTCTTGTTGAGAGTTTGATGAGACCAATAATTTCATTATTAAAAGTTAATTAAAGTATGAAGTCAAGAGGCAGTTAGCTTAGAAGAAGAGGGACAGTTCAAAGTTTAAAAAAACACACTAACCAACAAACCTTAAAGTGCTTAATTAACACACTGAGCCTCCATTGTTTGGTCATGCAAAAGCTTTTGGTGGGTCAATTTATCCAGTGACTGCACTCAACAAAAACAGAGTTTATTCTGCAGTGTAAAGGGTTTGTCAAAACAGTGTTGTTTTTTGTTTTTGTTTATTACCCTCGCCTGTACTTTCTTTGGTACTTTCCTGTGCTCAATAACAACTAGTTGTTCAAATTGTACTGAAAAAAATTCTAAACAATGGTGCATATAGTCCACCCCGAGCTGCAATATATTAAAAATTACAGTACAAAGACTCTAGCTTAAAGCTTCCTATAGATAACTTGACTAATGAGCTGCAGACTTCAGGGGTGTAACGATACATGGTGGATTGATGCAATCAAACCACATTGGTGGTAAATGACAAATTGTCCTTGCATGACTTGTATCAATGTAAAATTGTTTCATCAAAGTAAAAATCAATAATTAAGAATTAATACCTTGTATTTAGCGATTAAAATGTTGTAATGTGGATGTATTTTTCACAGTTATTATGGTCAATATTTGTAAACGCTACTCCAGTTCACTCTTCCATGCTCCTGGAATACGTATTACACAGCTGCGTCGATTCAGATAATGGCAAATTGTTGCAGGGAAGCACCAGGAGAACGGAGAACAAATGCACTGAATGTTTGCGTAGTTCAGTATATCATGCCTTTCCAGTGTATTACCTTCTTTACCACTACATAGAAATAGACCATTTCTTTTCCTCTATTTTTAGTTTAAAAAATACATCAATCAAAATAAACACATTTAAATGAAATGAACACACCACGGTTATATGATTCGGTTTGCCATCACCTCACACTGCTCTGCTGTTCACTTCCTGTCCTGCTAATCCACAAAGATCACTGAGAACATAAAAAAACAAACAAAAACACAGCTTGCACTGAAATAATTTTGAAAGTACTCTACCGACAGATAAGAGCCTCAAGGAAATATTTGAACAATTCATGTGTAAAATGTTTAAAACATGAACTAACAATAGACCTCAAAGAGGTCTTTGTAAGAAGTCTGTTCATTTCTAGGGTGCACGTTCTTGCTGATCACTGCATTGTTTTTGAAAGTGAACTAAATGAGTGGAAGTCAATTCTTTATGTCTCTCTTCTGCAGCATGTTCATACAGATCCACTGGATCCATTGTTTTTACTCCCCCCATTCATTGTCTATGTAGAACACCATGCAATGCATTCTGATAGTGGGGCGTGGAGTTTGGAGAGACGAGGCATCGTTTTGCACGTTCCTCATTTGTGAAGTTGAACTCTCCCAAGGAGCATGTGACCTCATGTCTCTGAAAATACAAAAGACTACCTGAAGCAACTACTGTCAAGTTAAAATGAAGACAGATCCTGCAACTACATGGCCTCTTTTTCACTTTAAATGTTGTTAAAAAAAAACACTTTTCACTAAGCTGTTTTTGTAATAGAGGAGAAAGTTTGGACGAAAGACTATGTTGGATTGTTTAGAAATCCAGGAGCAGACAGTCCATGAGTGAAGCCCGTGTTCCCTCAGGTCCAGCCCGAAAGTGTCTGCAGTTATCTGTTTGCTTCATTAAATCCAATCACAGAAAAGAAGCTCTTCACAGCAGTGCTCTGGTTTCCAATACTGTATGATGCTTCAGTCAACAATGGTGAACTGCAACAGCACACAGACATCAAACATGCAAATCTGGGAGGCATCACGTAAAATAATGCCCCTGTGGATCCTTACCTTAACTGAAGGCTGATGGGTTTGTTAAGAGAAAAGTGGATCTGGGAAATTGAGTGTGCATCAGGTAGGGGAGGCTGTCACTATTGACAAGTCCAAGTGAGGTCACAAGTCAGCTGGTATCAAAGTTCAAGTCAAGATACAAGTTTTAAATAAAGGGACAAAGGAATAATGGTGTGGTTCAGGCTGTGATACACACACAAAATAATTCTTATTAGATAAAAAAAACATGTTTAAGAAAATAAAAATTATCACCGAGCATGTCCTTTAAAGTTGAGCATCAGTTGTGTTCTCATTGTTTATTTACATTACTACTGATGCAGGATAAATATGTGTTTGTTTTCAGACCAGCAGGAGTTCTTGTTGTTTCCTGTTTTTATCTGAATGCAGCCAAACAAGCTATGACACCTGTAAGTGGCGAGGTGATGGGATGTGATCCAAACTCGGAGGAAATCAAACCAAGCCTCTTCCACAGTTTTGACTTGTTGTCAAAGAACAAACTGACAGCTTCAAATTCGCAGCTGCCATTCTCTCAGACAAGCGAGCCGAACATGTCATCAACTTTTCAGAGGCAGGACAATTTTCTTTTTCTCTGTCTGGGTGTGTTCGAGCGACACAAACCTCAGCATATCTGCGCTGTTACAAAGTCTGGCAGGTGATATGTGCCATTTCATGTTGCCTGGAGATATATTGTAAAACGTGGAGACACCAAAGGGATCGTTCTCATCATCCTGCACAATACAGCAAACTATAATCAAAATTTCTGACTTATTCAGCAATTCTGCTGCAACTCTGGACATGTTTTTTTTTTCTCGCTGCCATCAAACTTAAAAAACTTCCTTGACGCCTTTACAAGTGTGAAAGAAGCGTGCAACCAAGCGAAGACAAACTTCACGACACATTTTCAGAGGCTGTATCTGGAAAAGATAAAACAGAATCTCGACAAGGCTCTTTTTATGAATCGTTATCCTGTCCCTCCAGGGCATGGACTGGAGCGGTAGAGAACACAGAGTGCATGCTGGGAGACGAGTGCTCTTCCTTGCCGCACATTATGAGCTCCAGATTGTTAAGTGTGAGGCTCCCGGTGTGCAGAGTTAACAGGCGACAACAAAAGGCATCTGCAGCGCCAGCGTGAGATTCACAACACAAGAAGGCAGCCGTCAGCAGCCAGAGTCAGACGCTCAGCACATCTGGACTCTCACACTCACGCAGTCCTTTATTCATCTGCACAGAATCGACACTGTCAGCCTCCTGTTTCATTTGGTACCATTAAACACTAAATATGAAGGGTTTTAAACTTGAGTTTTAGATAATTCATGGGGTAGGGTTTCACCTGCTGCACAACTAATGGCAATGTGACTGTAAATCAACAATATAACGGATATTTGAGGTCATAGTTCAGGATGTCTTTAGGTAAGAAAATTTTAAAAATGCGAGATTATTGTTTTTTGGAAGAAATGTACCAGCAACTCACTGGCCACACATCTTCTTGTTAAATAGCCCCTGTGTTTCAGTTTCAGTGTTTCAGTTAAAAGAAAAAAAAACACTTTAACAAGTTACCAAGTCAGTGAAAATGCTGCAGGGCCTTGAAATGGACACTTACATAATGCTTTTATAAATGATGTAAAAGTCTACATTATTTTTTTAACTTTTCAGGGACATGACCATGTTTCCATCCATTTCACTTTCCTTTGATGGACCTGTTTTTAGGTCTAATTTGTGTTCACCAAAGCCACGATACTCACCACCTGAGCTTTACTTCTTGAGGCAAATAAAATTTAACAAGGTTCACCTTCCAGCCTACTAATGTGTTATAAGGTTTTTTCTTTCTGTAGTTCAATCCATCTGTTTATAGCATTTTCAGAGACACACAACAATCCTGAAACAGGAAAAAACATCATAACTCATAAAAATTGTGATTTTCAAGAAAATAAGCCACTGATTTGCTTGAAAAAAAAATCATATTATGCTGACACCTTTCTTTTCCTTGTTTCAAGAAAAGTAAACTTTCACTCAAACTGCAAACCACAAGTAACTTTTTGATCATCTGTGCCAAGTGCACATTTGATGTTTTGGGGTTTTTTTTAAGAATACGTGAAGAATTTATCCAGTCTCTTGTGTGTACACATGTATAATTAGTTTGCACATAAGCAGACACTCTTCCTCTGTTCTTTACATATTCACATCCGCTCGCAGCTGCGCGGTTGGTGGAGCATTTCGAGGCAGAGCCCTGTAATTCAACTCGCAGTTCACCCCTGCTGGGATTTAGCTGCAGCTATTGCCTGTGTTTACAAGCCCCATAAGCTAAGACAATATGAGCCAGGCTGTCTGAGCAACCTGAAGCTCTAATCTAATAAACTGTGGAGAGTTCAAGAAACTCTGCTCAACAGGCAGCTCTAGCCTGTTGTGTCTGAGCAGGTTTCAACTTCAAAGAAAGAGGCAGTTCAGTTCAGGTACCCTCTTTTTTTTAAATGACATGATCAAAATATGTGCTACAGCATGCGGAATACCACCAATCTGCATCTTCAGCTGTTATTTAGTCTGTTTTTTGTTGGGGTTTTTTTGGGCATCTTTATCATCTTTGTTGCTTAATCAGTTTCAGGTAGGCCTTATCAACAAAGTGTTTTCCTTGATGACTTGTTCAGATTTATTTAAGTGGCGATTTTTAGCATCTTCTACAATGGTGAACAGGATTTTAGGTTAAATAGTTCCTTGTTTTGTTTGTTTAGTGGCTGTTGAGGGGTTGGCGAGCCTGCAAAAGATTTTTTATTTTGAAATGATGTGCTGTACATCTTGATCTGATCTGTGCGGCTTGTCTTGGCTTCTGTCAAAAATACACGTGCCGTGATTCGACTCGAGTGATAAAAGAAGTAAAAAGTAAACAGAATGAGTAGATGTGTAAGGCAGCATTAAATCAAATAATGCAAGTTCCTGAAATTAGTTCTCAATCACAGTAATCAGAGAGAAGGATGTCCAAGAAAATAGAGGCAATGTATTTATTCAGTATCAGCCAGACAAAATATAATTAAGTGTGCTTTACGGGGGAAAGGAAATACACGTGCCGTGATTCTCCAGTGGCTGTGATCAGCTCCAGCAGCCAGAGCGACGACGCTGTGCCTGGTTGAATCTGCTGGTAAAACACAAGGGTTAAACCAAACTTAACAAGTCTGAAGAGGGAACACACATGTTCGATGACTCCTGAAAGTGTGTGTGTGTGTGTGTGTGTGTGTGTGTGTGCGCGTGTGCGTGCGTGTGTGTGTGAGTGAAATAGAAGAAGATTAAAAAGTAGCAATGTGTGAGGTTTCTGACTCCTGCTGTGTTCACACTCGTTCTTCATTCTCTTTGTTTTCTTCTCTCCACTTTCACCTGGAAACACAGAAATGTTGCAGCAGGCTGTTGGGCTGTTATCAGCGTGGAGACGACGTGTTCTGATCATCAACTTACAATTCACTTTAACAACCAGGGACATGACCACACAACAGCTGTAACTGTAACGGAGGAAGGATTTGATTCACCTGGCCGAGGGCCGGGGAAATGGCAGGTAAGCAGCGGCTGTGCTGGTAAATTCTGGCTGGAGGACATAACGGTGGGCGCAAAGGGACTCGGTGTCTTGATGGGAGAGGTGCTTAATGTTAATACCTTCATTTATTTCTGCACTGTGCTTGGTGTGCAGCGAAGGGATCCAATAAAAGCAGCTTTCACCTGCAGCCGATGGCAGGCGGCTAATAAAACATTAGCCGTTTTGATGTATCCACCACATTAAAATGTCACTTCCTCATTGTGTGAGGTACAGTCATTGCAGGCCTGAGTGGCTGCTACAAACACACCCTGTACAGTGTCAGCAAGAAGTAACAGCCAGCAGCTCATCAGCAGCTTTATGAGCATTCACCATCACAGAGCTTTCTTTCTTCTACTGCAGGAGAAATATCAAACAGAGAACAAGTCCCGCATGGAAATATTACAGTTTTCAACCTACAGACTGACTCATTTCATTTCAATGTGCAAGAACTTCCAGTGGCTAAATTTGAAGAGAATTCATTAAACATGTACAGGATTTTTCAGTGTATCTATTTATTTTTCCAACTTGATGGATGCTAATTTTGTCCAAAATATCAAAGCTAGTTTCTATTTGATGTAATAAAAAAGGCTGATTTTAAATGAAAATTGTGCAAAGAAATATCTCCCTAGTAGCTGCAATTTTGTTTAAGGCTAAAAATTTGCAACTTTAATCAAACTTGCATTCGTTCCACGTTTTTCGTTTAAAAAAGACTGAGCAACTGACATATCGCCTACAACTGTTGTGATCATTGCATTTCTATATTAGTGATGAGCTGATCATGGAAAGTAAGAAAAAAACAATTTGCATTCAGAAAAACCAGAAATATCATCCTCTGTTTTTTTGTTTTTTTGTTTTGCTTTTGCAAATTTCATACTTTTCTCTCAAAACCTAAAGCCTGCATTGCCCACAGTGCTACTCAATCACAGACAGTAGTTGAAGATGTGGTGTGTTGTGCTAGTGGTAGCAAATGAAGCCTGAAGCCTCTAACCTGCAGCAGAGACAAACAGCAGCTGCAGATGTTAATAAACCCTAAATTGTTCTTTACCAAGGCAGTGAGGGCACGAGCATCTGCAAGCTACAGGAAACACTCTGACTGTATAAGACAGGAAGTGTACTACAAAACCAAAACAAGCAGCTAAAATAGGCTTAAAAGCTTCAAAGAGATGCAGAGCCAAAAATAATCCTACACCTACACAACATCAAACTGCAAGCAATCCATTCAACATCACAGTCATTTGATCCTTTATTACCAGGAAAACACTGTTTGGTGCAACTAAGAGGATATCTGTAGTGTTTTCATGCACATAGATGTTTAAAAGTCATGAAGATTAATATTAGTGTTGTCGTGGCAGCGATTATTAAGCTGCAGAGGTGAACTTCTATCTAACTGAATGTGCTTCAGATGCTTCCTTTTCATTTACCTCTCATCGCTCCATCAGGAACCTCAGGAGCTCAGCAGCCAGCCTCCACTTCCATTAAAAAGTCTCAGCGCAGGTTCTCCGCCGCTCTTTTATCGCTCCTTGTCGGGCTCAGGTTAATGATGATCAGCGCTAATTCCTCCTATAAACTATTTTTACAGCTGCTGCTCTGTTCTCCGCTGACTCGGTCTGACCTGAGTTAGCAGCTCATGCACACACACACTTGTCTTAATTCCCTCTATAAACTGTTGATGGAGTTTCCCATCAGTCCATTGGAGTCGTACATCAGTTAAATGTACAGTTGTTTCTGTCTCAGATGGTATCTAGCAGCAGTTTCTCATCGGGGCGAGAGACTTATTCTCTGAAAAATGAAGGTTAACAGGTTACACCAAGCAAGTTAAATGTCCTGCTGGTTTGCACAGTACCATTTTTATTGATAGAATTTTTTCTCCTTCAAAATAAAAGGGTTTTTTTTCAGAGACAGTGTAAACACCAACTACACCTGTCAAAACTCTAATACTGTTATACTGTTGTTGCTGTTTTAGGGCCCAGTAAGAAGGTCCTGGGCTTGAATCCAGGTCCTCTTTCTGGGTTTGATACCCGGCTGAGGTAGGACCTTTCTGTGTGAAGTGTACATGTTCTCCCTATGTCTTCATGGGTTCCCTACAGGCAATCCAGCTTCCTCCCACAGTCCGAAGACATGCAGGTTAGGTTAGATTAGGTTAGGTTAATTGGTGATTCGAAATTGTAAATGTGAGTGTGAATGATTGTTTATCTCTACATGTCAGTCCAGCAATGAACTGGCAATTGGCATCCAGGGAGTACCCCATCCTCACCCAATGTCAGCTGAGATTGGCTCCAGCTCCCCTCAAACATGCAACATGATAATTGGTTACAGATAATGAATCCATGAATATTGTTGTTGTTTAGGCTGCATATTGACTCTGAATATTGCTATTAAGAAAGTGTAAAAAAGTGAGAGTATCTACTTCAAAACCTGCCCTGATTAGGTGGCACAGATCTATTTTGTAATTGCACAGTTATTCGATACAATCCAAAAAACTTCATTAGTCCCTGGAGGGGAATTTAAAGGCACGCAGAACATGGTTGGTTCCGGGACAAAAGGACAATAGAACGGGCAAATGGTCATCCAACAAACCTCCACAAAAGATGTTTGCTGTAAGTAAAAATCAAGACAGAAAATGTAGACCTGCACAGGTAAGACATGAGGGGCTTGTTCACTGCTCTATGCATGAGGTTGAGGAAATCACTTGACACAGAAAAGCAGAAGGTGCAGGTTCTCCGCTGAACTCTGACAGATAAATACAGCATCACATTGAAGTTACACATTGTTCGGCAGTATCCAGGTGAAACAATACTCTCATACTGAAGGCCTACCCAGCTTTGTGGATTTGCTCTGTAATGGCTTAGTGTGAGCCTGAACGGGAACTCAGCTGTGCTGCTGAATAAAACAGAGGCAGGATAAGAACAATCATTAAAAAGTGTGTCTGCTCAGTCTATCTGCTGCTGCTGAATGAACTGCTGTAAACTGCTGATTCCACTCTGCTTCATTTTTAGTAAACACCTGCTGGCCTTTTTTTTCTCCGGCACTGAGCAGCGGGAGCCTTCACATCCTGAACAGACCCTATTATTTGGTTGTTTGTACCTGCGCAGCAGACACCTGTCAGCCAGATTAATTACACCACCGTAGATGCAAGAATGGTGAAAAATGTGAAAAATGCCTCCAGCGTCCAGCAGATAGTCTGTCCGAGATATAAAAATGTGAACAAAACACAAATGAGCAGATGCATCCTGGTAATGTGAGTCTGGAAGTAAACAGAACACACTCACACCTGTCAGTAAGGCTCTTTGTCATTATATCAGTACCACAGGTGGGCTGTAACACACTACATTTAGTCATGCAGTACTTCCAAAACTGCTCTGAACATTACTTTTCATAACAGCAACAGATTAAATGGCTGTGTAATGTAAAAGAGGTCAGTACTGCAACCAGCAGAGACTCATCAGAGCATCTTTATGAAGCTTTTTTACCTCTTGAGCTCAGAATTTAGAAGCTATGATGAACCCACTAAATCTGCCCAACAACCACACAGTACACAGACGGTTTTAAGTGTGGGATTTACATCATTAAATGGATACAAACAATTCCGCAATAGATGTTAAGTGTGCTGGATGTGGAACCAGGCAGCTGTTTATAAAGGCCGTTTCAGATAGGATGGGGTGTGAGCAGCGCTCGCCACTGGTAATGGCTCAGATCTTGCGCCCAAGTTAAGTTCTGTTTAACTTGGGCGCAGGGCCCAAGGATGGCAAAACACTCTTGTGTAGCACAACACATAGACAATTAATAATTTTGACAGCAGAGGAGTGGAGTTTGCGCATCCTCTCTGAAACGACCTTAACATTTTGGCAGAAAGAAACATATCTGTATGCCTTAATGCTGCTATGCCTTTTACTAAAATGCCGCAGTCATGAATGAGCATGTGCGTTGGAAAAAGTTGACAGTCACTACATTCTTTTCTATTGTCTCACATTTACAAATGCATGGTATGCAGTATTGTCGTAAACAGTACCAACATGACCACCCACCCTAACTATTTCTTTCCCTTCATGTGTACGCTACACTTCTAAAATTCTTAGTGCTTAACATTGCTGTTAGACAGCCATTTTCTTTGGGACTACCTGCAGTTGTGCATATAAATACATATGGTGTACCTGTGCGGTAGAGGGAAAGTAGTCTCAAAGGAAACAGCGCACGTCTCACTCATTAAGGTCCTGCTGCTGTGTGTTGCCCATAACTATAAAATAACATGTCTTTACAAATATTTCTAATTTAAAAAAATATCCATCCTTCAATTATCTGTAACCACTCATCCTTTGCAGGGTCATGAAGGTGATAACTAACCCCTAAAATACACTGGATGCGGAACGGCTCCGGAACGGCTCCGACACGGCGACGGAGTCGATACGTTTCC
>JAQLOL010000026.1:27996097-28009194 GCA_029783665.1 Naso thynnoides
CACTTCACTACCTTACAACCTTTATTGAATCATGCTCTTAGGTAACACATCTTAATAAAATAAATAAATAAATAAAATAAGGTAATGATAAATTATCCCTGGTATCCCTGCATAAATGAAAGGATAAATTAAAAAAACACTGTATGAGTATTTCTTTGTTCTATAAAGTCCAACTTACATTGTAGCTGGACTATTCACTACTGACTATCACAGGGGTGGGTAACATTTTCTTCCCGAAGGCCACACTGACTTATAAAAGCAAGCGGAGGGCCACACGTTCTACAATTGAATCGAAAAATGAAATACATATTAACGAATTAAGTTTAAAGTAGCCTCCATGAATTTGGCAGACTTTATAGGCTGCGTGTGTAACATGTGTCCCATGAGCCATAATTTTAACTGACATATTTCTGAATGACACTGTGTCATGTGAAAAACTGTGATCAAACACGTTGCCTTTGAACCGACGTGTCACAAAATATTTAGATGTCCACTCTGGGTTAAAAACAAACAAACAAAGGGGTCTGCAACATCATATGGCTCCAGTGCAGAAAATTTATTAATTAAAGCTACAAGCTCTTCAATATTGTACCCTCCACTTGGAGATCTAGCATTGTTCCCTTGTTACATTTCTATATTTAAGGACAAGTGCCTCTAATTTGTTGTTTTATGTGCTATGACAGCCTATACAGCCTGAACTCCTACACAAACTCATTTTAGATGTATATATTTTTGTATTAATTATATTTTTGTGTATACCACTTATGTATTATATTTAATATGTGTATGAGCTATTGCTGCACAATCGGTGCTAATGGATAATTGTAAATTGGGGCTGATATATTGCAGGTGTGGAATTATGACGTGACTTTTTAAATATGGCGCCTGTCTCTATTATACTCCTAACATCTGAGGAAGAGCTTGTAGCTTGAAACGTCATGGGTATTTAATAAATCTTCTGCACTGGAGCCATATGGTGTTGCGGACCCCTTTGGTTGTTTCTATGCTTTGCTTGCGTTGGTCCAGCGCCCACCCTATATGGGTTTTTGGATGTGCGTGCTGTTTTTTTCTTTTTTTCATTTTCACTCTGGGTTAAAAACATGACATTCAGAATCAATTGTTCTCATTTTTGAAGCCATCCTAACTCCATTTCTGTCATCGCAACATTGTCACGTTGGCTTAGTGATGATGCTGCATTCAACAGAACTCGGACATTAGATAAATGAGCGCCAGATTGTTAAAAGTGAATGATTTACTAATACAGAGAGCATTTTATTGATTTTGTCCACCCTGTGAGAACATTGCGGGCTGTATTTTGTAAGGTTTTTCATGGCAAACACTTGAATTCACAATTCTAAAGATAACCCGATCAATTGAAATCCAACATGATTAAATTATTGTGAGTGTTGTTATTGTGATTAGCAATAAAATGATAATTGTCCCATCCCTAGTATGGAGATTTACCAACAGCAGCAGTGGTTGGAAGCTATAGCTTTAGAGGTTCGTGAAAGCGACCATGTTATGCAATTGTTAACCTTTAATTTAGCCACAGGAGGTGACCTTGAAAGGCTCTGTCGCTACAGCAAGCCACATCAGATTCAGAAGGCAGCCTTAAGAAGCTGTCTAGTACTCAGTCTCTTGCTCAGGGGTATGTTAGTGGATTCTGAAATAACCTATTGTTTCTATTCTCCATTGTTTTGTGATTCCAATGACACCCCACTCGAAAAAATACGGAGCGAATGTTAATGAAATGATGCATTAGTGCCACTCATGATAACAGCTGTGATACCTGCTAAATTAGGTTTGCAGCCTGTTGAACTCTGCTGTCATCCACACTACTGCTCTGCATGTTACATCTGAGTGAGACTCTTTGATCCACAGTAAGAATGAATGTCAGTCAGCATGCAAACATATCAGTTTGACTCCTCATTTACAACAAATGTCTTCTTCCGGGTCTCGACACATTTGCCCTGTCACCCACACTGTGTCTAGTTTTCTTCCTCTCCTCTAGACGTGCTGCAGCTGAAGTTGAATTGAATTTAATTAAATTATCTTTATTATCCCCGAAGGGCAATTTGTTGTGCAGCCAGCAGTGATCAAACACTGTTCCCACACACTTACAGGAACAGTCCATGAAATTAAATCTAGACAATAAATAAATAAATAAATATTCTACTTATACAATAATAAGAAGAATTTAAAAATCCAGTACAATAGAATAAATAGTACAAATTCATAAACAAACATAAAAGATTCAACTTGTAGAAGTAGTGCATGCCTTGCAAGATCACTGTGAATTATTTTAAAGAGCCATAGCAGCAGGGTCAAAAGAATCTTTAAATTTATATGTGCTGCATCTTGGCAGTACAAACTCCCTGAACAAAGGGTGGCTCGGATTGGCCAGGATTTTATGGGCCTTGTTCAGAGCCCTGACCTTATGTAGGTGAGGGAGGTCATTAAGGGTCATCCCAGCAATGTTAGTGCACACTTTAACAATGCTACGTAGTCCTCACACGGGCAAAATATGGCTCGGGGGCCGGATACGGCCCACAACATCCTCACAGGGTGGAGAAAAAAAAAAAAGCTCTTTGTTTTAGTTTATCATTCACGTTTAACACGCTGGCGTTTTCAGAAATTCCACACGGCACTTGTGCAGACTGACACTGTCATAAACGAAGTGTTGTTATGAAAGAAGCTGAATAAGAATAGCTTCAAAAATGAGAACAATTGATTCTGAATGTCACATTTTTAACCCAGAGTGGACATCTACATATTTTGTGACACGTCAGTTTAAAGGCAACATGCTTGATCATAGTTTTTCAGGACACAGTGTCATTCATAAATATGTCAGTTGTAATTGGGTCTAATACAGCGTTTCTCAAACTGTGTTACAGTGTTTCAGACCAAGGACCACTTAACCAATAAAAAAAACCTCACAGACCACCTAACTTCCCAAATGCTGAAAACAATAGACCTGCTTACCACTCCAACAGTATATTACAAATTAATGTCTAATAATGACAGCTTTAGAAATAGCATCATTTACTCACTTATTCACTGTGTCTCTGTTTACACCTTAACGAGAGGAATGGTGCTGCCTGTGCTGAGACATCAGTGATACAATGTAATATCATAGTCCACACTGATTCAGTTACGCTGCTTTGTTTTCAGACGAACAAGTGTGGAAAACCCAACTTCACCATGTAGGTGGTTGGAAACAGCATCAACAGTTTCAGAGCAGCGTCAGCCAGCTCAAGGTGCTCAGGCTGGATGTGGACCCAAAAGTCTGTCAAGCTTTTCTCTCTGTGAGTCGTCCTCAGTGCTCCATTAGATGCGATGTCTACAAGGCTGTCAACCTGTCTGGGAGGTTGAACTGACCTTTTCGATGTGTGTTCTGTCCCCAAATGGATTCCTGATCCACTCAAAGCCTGCATCTAGTTCAAGGAAATATCTTCTGCTCATGAAATATCACTGATTAACCTCGGCAGCTGGTTTGCACCAAGGTTTTGACTAGGGGGGGCAAGCTTTTTAACCGTATTGTGCCTCTAAACACACTCAATCCAAGACCTGTGGTACATTAGTCGGGTTCTTACGAGACACCACCGTGCTCACTGCACTCATATAGTGTAGCGAAACTGTATAAACTGTATGTTTCTGCATGGAGTCACTCACCTCTGTTTACAGCCTGGAAAGACGTTGCTAGCCAATTGCCAGGCGTCTCATCGTTGCTATAGCCTATTGCCAAGCTCCGGTAGCCAAGGGATAGCTCCGGTTTGGTCGCATCATTTTTAGTCACGTTTTTTGCCACCCCCAACACTGGGTGACCCTCAGGAAAATGATAAAAGGGTCAAAAATGGCCAGAGTTCTCCTTTAACAACAATCTCTGCGTTGCTTTGTGGGGTTTTTTGCATTCAGTTTCATTACATGGAAGGTTTGAAGTGGGTGGGGCTCAATTTGGAAAAGTTGACATTACATATTTTTGTGCAAAAGAAATACAACTATTAAGAGTCAGAAGACTGTGAAGGATGTTTAAAACAGATTATTCCATATTTTGTTTTTGTGTCCTAGGCATGTGACCATGAGAGATGAGTCATATTTAAGGCTCAAGTTTGTTTTCATTATAAATACACAGACAGAAGAATTCACCAAAGATCACAATAAACTGTGAAGAAGAATGGATGGATGAAGACCTTGTGCTAGTGCTGAGGCAGCAAAATATCAAACCAAAGCCTGGAGATCCAGAGAGAGATCATGAGAAGAAGGATAGCTTTTAGGTGCCATCACATTCACTTAGTGACCCTCTGTGACCTCAGATTCCTGCAGAAGAGTCAGTGTTTTGTTCCTAACCTGCCTGATGGTCTGACTGCTCATAAGATTCTTTCATTTAATGTGAAACACTCACACTAAGCATTCACATTTGTAAGGTTTTCTGATGCAACAGAAGCTCTGTTGCATCTTCAAACAGATCACTTAGTGGCTGCTACTAGAATTTGAACTTGTCAAGAAAACACAGGCTAGGTGTGATATTTCTGACACTCATACTTGTGTCCATACTGTACTGAACACATGGTCACCAAAGAAAGAGAAATAGTGAAAGATAAACTGTTTTAATTCTGTATGCGTACACGTACTGACCGCAGTGTGGTGGAGAACTCTCAGAGTGCTGTCATAATCAAAGCTGGGGGGATTTGTTCTGCTTCGGCGTATCAGGCCTCAGCAGAGAGAAGAAGAGGAGAAAAGAAAGAAAGCTCTAAATACAGTGTTTGACTGCGACACTGCTGCTACACTGACATCGCAGCCCCCAGATAAATTTGCAAAGTGTGTTTCCATCAAACGTGACCTTGCTGCTCGCCAATTATCTCTGCAGGACTGCATCATTTCAGCAGCCGGGGTTGACCCGTCTGTCAGCCACTGTCTGTCCTCCAGGCTGACGGGGGCAGGGAGGATGTAAAAGCATGTCTCCATTGGCAAATAATCACTCTCAGAAAGCATGCAATCTGCAGGGTTAGAGGTCGGAGCTTCCATAAACAGACACCACCTGGCTGTCAGGGGCGGACCTCAGTCACCTGCACCTCTAAAGGGATAAAAGCCTCTTTTCTTTCTCTCAGTGGAGCTGATGTATTCTGCCCGACAATGAGCAGGTGGAGACAGGTGGAGTGCTCGGCCTTTTTACGCTGCCTCAGTCTCCACCTCCTCACACTTTTCACAAAAAGCAAATCTGTGGCTGTCATAATGCCTGAGGTGACTCACAGGCAAACATGCTTCTTCCACAATTACCTCGACCCTGTAGGTTAGATGATGAATGATCTTTTAAATTGCTTGTTGAGGAACTTTAAAAAAAAAAAAAAAAGTTTGAAGCCCATCAGGCTGTTTCCTAAAGGACATAATCCAAAGCCAAACCCCCAATTTACAAATGCTGGACAGAACAAATCACACACAGATGAGTTCAAGAAACTGGACTGCAGATTTTAATGAACTAAACTATCAAGGAGACATGAGAATCAGGATCATCCTCGAAGGAGCAGAAACGTGCTCAGCAAATTTTAGGGCATCAGATTTTTGTATTCAAATTGATTTTATGTTAATATTTGTTTATTTGTTTGGATCCCTATTTGCTGTGTTGTAAACCACAGCTACTATTCCAGTGGTCTGCACTTTTAAAATATCATATATACATGTATTTAAGAAAAAGCAAGCTTGAAACTTTAGAGTCAACCTATTACCACAGCTGAAAAACAAAAATGAGTATTAAACAAAAATACAATAAACATCAAAATCCATGCACATGCAAAACAAACTAACTTTAACTTTCTTTGTTAACTTACTATGCTGATGGCATATTTAAATGATTCTATGTTTTTTGAACATGCAAGATTTTTTTTGCCTCGAGAATAGCACAAGGTGTCATAGCAGTTAATCCTCTGGGGAATTTGAAAATCCGTTAAATTTAACAGAGATGCAGCATTTGCTTCCTTGTGCACCAGCCTGACTTTTTGTCATGAAAGGTCGGAAGGTGGCTGCATCAGATGCTCTGAAGCACTTTTCCAAAACACAGGTGGTCACTGGAAGCATCTTCCATAAAAAACAAAGACATGTTCATGCTAGTTGTGGTATTTTATTTATTTATTTGTTTTAACTTGTACATGTAAATTTTATTATTTACATAATTTTATTGTGTACTTTCAGTCACATGACTGTGCAAAGATATGTTGAATTAAATGAAGTCCTCTGAACAACTTCCTCTCTTTTGCCAGTATTTTTAAAAAATTCATCCATTTACAAGCTCTTTCTTTCATTTTGCTCACAATGAAACATTGTTGTTTTTCAATGGACTGTAAAGCTGCAGACTGGTCACACAGTTTCCTGGAAGGTATAAGCTGCATTTGCATCAACACAAAAGCATCAGCCTCCTGCAAACATGTTTAGGGCACTAATTATGTGCAAACAAAAGTACAGCATGGAACAGAAACGGGATCAAAGAGCTTATTTACTGAGGAGTCAGCATGCTTCAACAGTGTGACTGGAGGTAAGAAGATCAACAGCGTGCTAAAAGTCAAGCAGCTCATCTGATGTGGCGCTGGCTGGAGTGGGTAAGTGCCGGTTCATGGCCGTGCCATTATCCTGCTGAGGGGCCACTGGGTGATTATAGCCTGTTGCCCCAGCCGCGGGCTGTCGAGCCTCGTTAATACAGCTCTGAAGGTGGGCTAATTGGTCCTTAATTACTGTAGTCGGCCCACCAACAGTCAGCATGAACAGCTGCACCAGGTGAGGAAACAAAAACGTGGAAGAAAAAAAATGGAGGATGAATTAGCAACCAGAGACAGCGAGCCATTCAAACACTGTTTGTTCTGTAATTGTGAGAGGAAGCAGGAGGAGGGTGAACACGCTACGGCAACTCGTTGGGACAAATTGTGAAGATGTGAATTATAGATTTCAACAAGCTCCCTCTCTTTTCTTTTCTCTGCTCTCAGCCTTCAGAACGAGTATCACTCATGAAATGTTAAGAGGACAGATGGCAACAAAAACAGCACAAGGCAAACAGGAGGGAGAGCTGGCTCGGAGACCTCAGCGTTTCACTGCACATACAATAACAGAGTGAGGAGAGATTGGCGCAGCCCTGAACATCTACAGATAAGACCTGCAGACCACCAAAGAGAATACTGTCGCTTTCCTGTTTTGCTGTCCCTCTGCACTCAGACACATTTGATTATGCAGACAATTCACAGGCAAAGTGTTTATTTGGCAGGAAATTGAAAGAATTGATGAAAGCAGTGAGTCAAAGGAGACGGGTTGTGTCACTGGGCTTGTTGACAAGCGTTTTGATTCGGCTATTTATGGCGCGCAAAAGTGCGGCGCTGCAGAAAAAAATACACATAGCAGCCTTTGAGTCCTGTCTGCTCATATCAGAAAATACACAGAGAAATAGCTCAGTGAGAATGCAGCACAGTTTTTATTTTTCATGTACACAGATAAATATACTAATAACCCTATTGTAAATGGGCTCTGATTGTTCTTATAAGTGCTGCGACCAGTCCAGGGTCATGCAGCATTATGTGTTATTACAGCTCCTATGGCAACCATTTACTGCAAAGAACATGCTGCTGCATTCACTCTAATGAGAAATCCATTTGTGGACAAGGCAACAACAAAGCCCTCAATTACCGCCAGCACACTTCCAATCAAGTGAATGTACATTTCTCCAGCAGCAGCAGCATCAGACCCCCCTTTCCTCCACAGTCCATCGCCTCATAAAAACTCCACAGTATTATTTTTGACAAGCCTGTCTTTGAATCGCATTAAAGACTTCCCAGATTATTATTACAAATGTAAAATTACATCAGCTCGTCCCCTGGCTGCTGCTTCTGTGATGTGCGCTGATCACTGCGTTCTCAAGAGCATCTTCCTTCGGATTAGAGGTGCCACTGTTCATAAACTCATCAAAGCACAGTGAGCGCCAAGCCTCTCAAAGATAATGAAAATGTGCAGACAATAACACTGAGGATTAGAACGGGACTGTGTGAGCGAAGGTGGTGGTGGTTGGGGTGGGGGCTCTGAAGAAGAAGGTGAAAAGAGAAAGATATTAATGACAAATGCCTTCAGCAATTAGATTCAGAATGATGAGAAAGATTCCTTGCAGGTTAATGCGCTGGAATGACAAGCAGCGGCTTCACAGATCCAGTTCCTGCTCAGATGCTGCTGTGGTGGTGATGAAGACGAAGCCGAGGGTCAACCGTTCAACGACTTGGCCTGGATCATTAGGTCAAAAGTGACAGGCTGCTGCCGAGGACTAATGGAGTTATTAATAACCACAGTGTGAGATTCTAACCGGCTGAGCTGGAAACACAAGAAGTAGAGTGGCTCTGTCAACACAACAGTCACATGAAAGAGAAGAAAAAGAGAATCTACTTTCTGCCAGTAATGAAACTCTGTGACCTCACTGACACCAAGTCACTGTATTAGCTAGCTGATCTCTGAAAGGGTAAAGTGTAAAAAAACTGATTTGTAAAGTTAAAAAAAAAAAGTTTGTCTCAGTTGTGTTACACGTGTTATGAGTAGCTGGGCTAGCTAAATTATTATTGTAACTGCAGAAGTGTAGAAGATCTTCTTCTGTTTTTTTTTTCTTTTTTTGCTTTGTTTTATTTGTTTTGTTCAGTCTTTTAGCTTCAGTTGCTCAAAGACAGAATGTGATCAGACTAAGGATCTGGCCAGTGGAAATGTGTGAATTAAATTTCACCCCTGTGTTAAGTGAATATGAGTTAAATGGACACTTTATTGAGTCAGCAGCAGGAGACGGAGCCAAACAAAGAAGGTTTAAGTCACAATGTACCAAATCGCTTGATTGCCATGAACTGGGTTGAGGGCATAAAATTCCCCCCCAAAGACAATTCCTTTTGCTTGTAATGACTCTCTGACCTCAGTCAAACAGATTGATGTGGGGGTTCACTCTCTGTATCCTGTATCTGTTTTGGGAAACAAGGGATCTTTCAAAACCTGAATCATTTGTTTCACTGTTCTTAAGGTGGAGTTCAACATACATTAGGCATGATCTGATATCACCACAAAGGGTCTTTAATCTTGTTTTATTGTTAAAACTTTTCTAAGTTTACAAAAGATATGACATATAAACATTTGACAGCTGATCCTCTTTAAAGTGGCATATCCCTTTGCAGAGCTGTGTGCTTCTGTCCTGGTTCAAGGCTTCTGAATCACTGGTGTTTGATCTCTGAAGCTGCGGCTGTAAATTTTATACATGAATGTAATGATGAGAAGAGCAATTACACAATGTAGTCATCTTTTCAGGCTAATTTGGTTATTAATGCTCATTTTCAATTCTCAGTTTAATTAAATGTTGTTTTGTGTTATTTTAGTTTGGTTTCTTACTCTCCTAATTAGCCTGTGTATGACGTGAGTAAAAGTAGGTTTTCTTACCAAAAAAGCAATAACCAAGGTGATGCACATCACTGAGTTACTATCTATAATAATCTCTCTATGTGGAAAAAACTAGACGCTCCATTGTGTCTGTTACAAGCTGATGAGTGTTGTTAGCACATATAACTGCAGTTTTAAATCCCATTATTGCTAGATTTACAAATTGATTTAGGAGTTTTAGCTGGAGCTTTTTGAGGATTGCCTGAAATGTGTCAGCCAATCAGCAGCCTGTCTCCTTTTATTTGTTCCTCACATAAACTGTGTTTCATGTTCATATGCTAAATTAGATGTTTTCATCCTGCACTCCTCTCTGGATCAAGATGCCAACCACCTGCTGCTTCCTGTCTGCGCCAGAGCGACTGGATCAAACACAGAGAAAGGAGAAGCCGAGTGCTGGAGATCTCAAAGAAGACAAACACACTCATTACGCTGCGAGCTCAACAAAACAGCTCCAGCTAAACCGTCCACTCGACAGACTCATTTCTGAGCGATCATGGCGAGGACGAGAGCCAAGGTGGCAAAAGCGGCTTCTGCTTTTGTCTCCTCTCATTTCCTCAGAAAAAACATAAAAGATAAAAGAGATAGAAACTCAGAGCGGGACAGTCCCGGCCATTAACTGCCAGCTGATTGCTTTGTGCAAAAGGTGCCCGAAGAGCGAGGGGAAGGAAATTAGGGAATAATGGGAGGGAGTAATGAATGTGGATGAAAACTGGCAGCCGAGCTCAACAGGCAACGCAGAAAGAAATAGAAAGATGAAAAGACAGAAAAACCCTGAATTATGATTCTAATTCTCAGACAGTAAACTGTAGCAGGGGGACCAGATAGAGCCCAGATTTTCAAACCTTGGTCCCAGTGCTGCACTCTTTGTCCCAGAATGAGATTGAATGGAAGGGGAGCTTCTTGCCTTTTAAGCCGGGCACACACCAATTCCGATTTTTGGGACACACAACTCATTTTGGAGTTGAACTGAATTTCAGATTTGTTGAGCATCATTTGTCATGCAGTCTACAGGGGGGAGCGAGAGCTGATATGCTGCTCCCGCCCCGTCTTTGGATGATCGGGTGAATTTCCAACATGTCAGAGGTTTTGGTTGTCACCAGGCTCTCTCACAGTTAAGGCAGAGCCGCAAGTCGATTCACCAAGATCAGTCTTTGACTCTTTGATATCTTCTGCTCCTACCTGCCTACCTTTTAAACAAAACTTTATTGACAATTGTCCACAGGGGCCGAACAGATGTACAGTGTGAGCTTCGGTTTTACAACACAGACGATTTACTCACACTGTAGGAGTTGAACTAGACAACAAGATTTGAAAATTGTACAGTGTATGACCACCATTACTGTAAAGACAGCTTTTATAAGTGCAACATTTTGGACCTTAATTAATTCAGTTAAGTGGAATTTCACTTATGAGTCAATTTGCTTGGAGGTGAAGTCAATTTGCACATAGAGTTCCACTTAAGCACATGAATTTGTGTCACTGCAGAAGAAATTATGGAGCATCGAAGACTCCAAATGGAAGAGAATCATATTAGTGATACAAATGGGCCTTTCTTATGTTGGAACAATTGAGCAAGTGAATATGTTTGTGATTTTTGACACATTGTGGTTTTATAGTGTCGTAGCGCTTTCTGTCCTTTTCTTACTATGGTTTTAAAATGTTTGTTTTCAAAACTTTACTGACAGTGAAGGTGACACTCGGAGGGTTCAGACACTAGCCTGCTAGATAACTTGTTATACCAGACAGTTCCATTTCCAGGTCATCAAGTACCAACGTTTTGTCACCTCATTCAGACATGGTAGCATCCCTATATTAGAAACAGCAAGCTTTTAATTAACTCACATAAAAACCCATCCATATCAGAGTTAGATGCTTTAGGCAGGATGAAGGTTTGTTTATATTTTAAGTCTTTGTTCTGATCTTCTTTAAAGCTCTGGCAGTGTCAACAGATCAGTGAGACTGTCCAGCCATTCAGTACAGGCTGAAATGTGTGTCATGGTTTTCATGAATCCTTTTGACTTTGACGCTGATAGTGTGTAATAACTTTGTTCAACCTCTGGCTGTTTTATCAGCTCAACATTCTAATTTCTATTTGTCAAAGCAATGACATTTCTGTCACCTTTTTAATCAAATAAATTACAAATAAATTAGTCAGACTAACTGAATCTTCCACATGAAGCTAATTTCTTCCTTTTATTTTCTTTTAAATGTTTGTTTATTCTTTGTTTTGCTTTTGTCATCTTAGCTTTTTCCTCACGTTTGTATCATATCTTGGGTGTAACTTATTTTATGAAGACAAATAATACAACATTATTGCTGTGAATAATAGTGTTATAATCATTCCCTTCCTTTCTGGGTATATTTTCTACAAAGATTTTGTTTTTCTTATATGTTCTCAAGCCTATGATGAGACGTCTTTGGTGCCATGATTGACTGTTCGCAGATTCTGATGAACTTTTTGGTGACATGCAACAAACGTCCGCATTTAAACCAACAGAGGGCACTCTCGTGTTTGTCCCCACACCACAGGTGCCCCAAATGGAATGGTTTTTTTGTTTCATGTATCGCCTGGAGCTTATATCTGTCTCTACACGAGTCTCATCACTCCCAACTGCTCCTGCATTTGATCAATTCCAATTAAACTTTTTTAACCACATTATTCCAAATTACTATTTTCCCTTTTCACAATTTGCATTGATTTAAAAACTGAACAAAGTCAAATCCAGAAATCCAGTTTTCACATATCTAAATCACATCTAGTTTTTGATTTGCTAATATTTCCTTCAAAATTGAACACATTACAGCAAAAACAACAGAGATGAAAATGGCAGGATTTTTTTCTTTTTTCTTTCCAGGATATAATTCACCTTTTCATTCATGTCGGCTGGCTCTTTCTAATGGCTGCTCAGCTCGCCTCTGCTTCATCTCCTCCTCCTCCTCCCTCTGCAGGTTTAAATTAGCATCCCATCTCCTGCACTCGGCGTGTGATAACACATCTGATCTGAGCCAGCGTGGAGTCAGAATACTAAATGTGTGAGCCTGAGTGTCGCTCTGAGGAACAGCAGAGCGCTGCCAACCCATGCTAGGTAATCTCTCACCATTCCTCCCCCAAACACCCCCCCCCCCCACCCCCCCACCCCCATTGGACTCACATCTCCTCAGCTTCTTCAGACACACCTCAAAAAATGGCCATTTTAATCATTCAGGCTGTTTTTGAGTCTTGAAACCAAATTTTATTTTAAAAAGTGGATCTTTACTGTTATTGTCTCAGCCTTAAATGGTTGTTTATTCACTGAATATTATCAACTTAATTCTTCACATAACAAAGAAAGTTCATTTTTGCAAACTTCCAAAAAAATATGGTTCAAGGAGTTTTTCACAAAATGTAAAAAAATATGGTGAGGAAAATAAAATCGGTTAATAGAATAAATTGAGAAAAATATAATAAGAACACGCTAATGGACCTGAAATATAGTTACAGTGCAGCTATTATATATATAAGCAGCTATTATATGTTGCCACAAGTTTAATAAACGAAAATAAGTGTAGTAATGATTCAGAGTAAAAGATTAATGTTCTGCAACACACATCGACTGACTAATGCTTTACAATCATAAAGTAACTGAGCTCACCATTTTTTATCGGCTTTGTAATTTTATAGTAATGTG
>JAQLOL010000026.1:28009210-28026652 GCA_029783665.1 Naso thynnoides
GCTTTGTAATTTTATCGTAATGTGTAACTGGAGACATCATTCACTAATGAGTTATAAAATATAATTTTCTAAAAGCCTGGGAAAGAAGTCCTCCAACAAGGCAACAATATTTCACCTGCTGTCTGTGATTAAATGTTCTCTTCTTAATTCTTCTTCATCTGGTGATCTTTTTCTTTTTTCTTTTTTTTTTTTAACTTAAGTACAAACACTATATTTTAAAAAAGAGGAAAACAAACTGGGGAAGAGAAATCTTCCTCATTCTATTGGCTGATTTCCTTCACTTGTTCAAAAGAAAATAAGTCTTAAAGGGCTAAATAATGGACAAAATGAGCTGTTAAGATGAACATTTTGAAGAGAGCCGAGCTAACAAGTAGCTTAGGGAACACGCCGAGGAGAAAGAAAATCAACAGTTTGATTTAGAAAATGCTGCTCTTGGAGAAGATGAAGCCATTATTCGAGCTGGATGAGTGTGTGAATGCAGGGAGCAGGAGGAGGAGGAGAAGGAGGAGGGTTGCAGGGTTAAGGTCGAAGCAGGAAGAGTGTCGATATCACAGCAGCAATTACTGCTTTATAAATGGGCCCTGTGTCGCTGTGAATGAGTAGCTCCATCAATCTGTCCTGACAGCGCGCTCCTTAGCCCGTCACTCCCGCTCCTGCCCGCAATCTGTAGATTTCAACTTAGCCCAGAAATTGATAATCCGATTCAGGCGTAACCTGGTTAGCTGCTGAATGTGCTGGAGGAGAAGAGAAGGCTGCAGCAGACTGCCAGCTCAGCTCCAGCATGCTCAGCCAGCACAACGAAACCACACACATTCTAAAATGCACAAGTCCAGCATGCAGAGAAAGTGTTTGTGATGGCTGTAGACATCAATGTGCAAAACGTCTGTGGAGATGATTAATTTGAAGAATGGAGGTAACATCTAAACATACACATTCCCATGTTTTCTCATCCTCGTAAGTTGCTTTGAGGTGTGAAAAAATTATTTTCCCCTCAGTTTTACCATATGTTAAGATCACAATGCCAAAAGTATGTGGACACTCCACAATGTACAATCTGCTCAATCCTAGCTCATCAAATCGAGATGTTTTGAGATGCCCCTTGGTGCACACGGCTTTCACCAAACTCCGATGGAGACACATATGCCTCAGTATTAGATGCTCATAGCAATAGCTCCACCAGACATAGAAAGAGGAGCAACAAAGTCAAAGAAAAAACAAACAAAAAAAACAACAGAGAAGTGGAGGTCCAAGTAAAGTGATGGGACCCAAACCTTCCAGTTACATTGCCCACTCACTTGGCTCTGGCTCTGGTGTCCATTCTGGCACTGGACCTCCATCTGCCAGTGAGCCAAACCTCCTCTGATAGCGGAGCAACACACTAACACTCCCCAGTGCCACAACTGCAGCCACAGTATGCAGAGGGCAACCTCCATGTTGCTGTCATGAACCACTGTAAGTGGTTATAGTTGAAGCAGAGCAATCAAAGGACATCAGAGGGAAAATCAGAGGACTTTTTCTCTACAAAATATGACCTGGTTTCACCAAAAAGTACTGGTTTGTACGTTGTAACATACACTATTAAGTGAGCTTAGGCCTGAAGCTACATAGCGCAGACATACTTTATAGTGGGCAGAGTTGCTGAGGCAGAGAGTTCAGTCATTCTGTCATAACTCAGTCAAACGATAAAACAATTTTAAAACTGTTACTTTAAGGTGAAAAAGCTACATAATTTTGCTTTAACCGAGCAAGGTTCTTTTGGAACGTGTGACCTTTTCTCAGCACAAAGAATCTTGGTGGCAGGAAGGCTTTTTGCCTCTCACACAGATGCTGAAGCAGTGGCGCTGGCAGCTGTAATCCTGTACACACCATGCATACATTTTTTTAAGGATCACACTGCGCATTGTTAATATTTCTGGTGCTCAGTTGCAATGTTGGCAATTTTTGGTTTAGCTTATCTCAAGTGTTTAAGCAAGCAAAAGTAGCCTAGAGGTGAGAAAATCATAAACAACTGAGCATTTTTCAAGTTTTTGAAAAGTGAACAAGCCTCAGCAGTGGCGCTCGTAAAGAGAACAGCAGTACAGACACCGGGTCTGCTAATGTTAGTGCTTTTAGCATTAATGTTACAGTAACAGAGGCTAGCTGCCTGAAAGAGCTCCTTCAGCTGTTAATGCTACTTGAAGACATATCTGAGGAATATAATGACTGACAACTGAGTGGTCTTGCACTGATGAACATCCATTGTGAAAATGGAATTAATGCGGAGGCTGCTCTGCAGGACACTGATACAACAGAAGACGCAGAATGAGCTTCAAATAGGTAAGAATATTGTTGCATTTTATTTTCTTATCTAGCCATTTCATTGTTTATTGTAGCAGCTTGGTTTGGGTTTGGTGTTGCATATTGTTGTTGCTGTATATTTTTATGCCTCACTGGTGATGTTGCTGTGTGATAATGTTGCTACAGGAGTGAATCCGTTGTTGGCTTTGCCAAGTTTTATTGCACATTTCTCTGAGCTATATTCATATTGTATCCTGTTATTTTGCTGGCTGTAGTTTTTCAGTTCTGTTGATTCGTCTTTGAAATTTATGAGGGAGGCTAATCAGTGTTTTATGGTGGTGTTTAAAAGATGTCTCTCTCTCTTGCTCATTCACTGAGTAGACTGCCTATGTGTGCATATGGAAGGCGTAAGAGGTAACCTAAGCAGGTGGGCATAATTCTGGCAGCGCCACTGCGCTGAAGGGACAGTCGTACATCTGACACCAGAGACGACAAAAGCAGCAATATTTGACAAATATGTTGGCACCACAAGGATATTGTAATTTCAAGATGGTGGTCATTAATCTGCTGCTAACAGCAGCAGCCTCACTGTGCTGAGGAGGCTTTGCAACCTGCCTGCATGTGAACATTAACATATGGCATGAAACTATCCAGAACACCACAGAAAAGACATCAGGATTAACTGTTAATTCATCCAACACGTAAATCCATTCAGCCTGCGGCTCCTGCTTTGCAGTTTCAACATCAACACCTCCAGCTTCTGGCATAAATAATCTCGCCAATGCTGCTACATGGACTCAGTATGCTCACTTAAACCAGAAGAAAATGTAATTTGACTTGTTTTGGTGAAGATGGGTCAAATAAAGGACGTCTTTATCACAGATCATTGACAAAACAGTGATGTTTAAACCAGATGCTGAATTTTGAAGTCAGGACTTTAAGCAATCTATAAAGACTGAGCATGGCACACACATACACACACACACACACACACACACACACACACACACAGAGTGAATGTGAGATAAACGCTCATTCTTCACTCAGAGCTAAATGTGAGCGGGCCAAGCCTCTATAGTTCAGTATTGATTGTCAACTCTCTTGTCCTAAATCGAATGAATAGAGCTTGAAGAATTAACGGCCAAGGGATCTCTGGGTAATTGAGTCTTTAAAAACACACATGAATTCCCTGCAAGGTGAAATCACCCTCAGACCCTCAATATGCTGCCAAATTACATGTTCCAATTTTGGTGCCTCTTTTAGCTCCTAGTTTTAATTCATCAGCATCTTTTTATTTAGAGACCAGCCGGTAAACACAATGAAGCATTTAGCTTCTTTTCTTTTTATCTTTTTGGACACTTTGCACTGTGGCATTTAAGCGGATTTTCTAGTTAACAATTAGGGGTTCTGCTTATGAAAACATGTATAACCTGCCCAGGATGGACTCTGCTGTAACATTTGTTTTTGCAGAACAAGTTCAGACGAGTCGAGCACCGTCGTATCTCTGAAAATATCAAAACTCTGTATTCCCAAATAAATCTAACTTAGTCTAAATGAGCCAGACTGAATGGATGAACACACCAGAGTTCATTCACCTCCACCATACAGGGGGGCTGCGCCCACAGACTAAAACTCAATAAAAAATGTCCCAGCATGCTCTATTCTGACCTCCTGGACATTGTGAGCAGAGTGTTTGTTCTCTGGCATCGATGAAGTGAATTAACAGCAGCAGTCAGACAGCAGCTGCTTCTGTCTGCCATTGAAACAGTGTGAATATCTGCCCATACATATGTATGCTGACAGATTAGCACCTCTGCAGCCCTCCAGATGCTGCTGCCATTGTAATGACATGCAACATGATCAGCTGAGGATATTTGTCTTTGCGCATATCGGGCCTACATATGCAGGCTTGTTCTACATCCCATTACTGCATATAGCTGCACAGAACGTGGATAACTTGACCGACAGTATGTGAGGACAAGCGTCTACAGCGGCAAGCAACACTGCTGCCAGGACACTATTAGCATCCAGCTGAGCCACAGGATGCTGACGGCTGGATCAAACACAAACATGCTTTTACAGAGAGATCACTGAGGAGGAAGAGGAGGAGGAAATACATGCCAATAAACAAATTACATCTTTTTGCTGCCATGGTAGTTATTTTGGTTAAGGTGGGTGACAAACTAATAAAACTTTAAAGCAAGGCTGTAAATTAATTTCTTTTTTTTATTGCCTTTTTTTATCACATTTAAAATTCTATACCTGTTTCGCTACCAAACTGACAAGCACATCTGTGGTGGCCTGTGCATGCACCCTGTGGTTTATTTTTAGTACGTATTTGATTCTTAACTTACATAAAGTGCTAATCTGGATCTACAAATAACACAGTGTGGTAAATAAACAAGTCACAACACTGTGGCAGCCTTACTAAAGCCCTGTTACAACTGAGCGGTAAGGTTTGGTTTGGTACTGTACTGGATGCTTTTTTTGCATTTCAACTTTCAAAAACTGTATTACCTTACCATGCTGTACCTATTTTGGTCACCCTTTAGTTGGGGTACCAAGTGGCCCCAAAGGGTCCAAAGAGGGAGGTGCTACACACACAGCAGTCCATTGACTGAATGCGGGCAAAAAGCTGTTCAAAGTGTTGTTGTAGAACTGTTACTATATCACTTAAGTTTCATATATTTTTAGGTGAGGTTGTGGACTGTAGATTTGAAAAATATGGTCAGTTCATCCAAATAACGCTTGTTTGTAATAACAAAGTTTTTCAGACTTGTGAGGAACTGCAGCTCATGGGTGAGACCAGTCAGTCTAGTCTGACACATTAATTCTTTCCCATAGCTTTAGTTTAATGTTATTGGCAGGAAAAAGATGATTTCATTCACTGAGCCACTCAGATGCATCTTTTAGGGTTTCTTACATGTTGTTCAGTGCACGAGTTATGCCATGAATTAAGATTTCTACTGATTTATGCGGGGGAAATAGGTCTATTTTTCACCTGGAGAAAAAAACTGTCAGAGCGCCTTTACCGTGCGCAGCACAACAGCACCTCCCACCAAGCAAGGGTACAGTTGGCAGTGAAAACTCAAACCAGTTCAAGGGGTACTATTCCAAAGCATAATGTGTTGTACCAAACCAAACTGTACCGCTAATTGGAAACAAGGTTTAAGGGTGCATCAGAGGGACAAAATAGTAGCATGCAATTAATATGATTTTTTTTTAAATAACACTGATAGCCCTATTTTAAACAAACTTTTACAAACTTGTCCCCGAGTTGTTGAACATTTTCTACCGAAGCTAAATGTTTTAGAAAAATCAGGTTTAATTTGTATGAAGGTGTAACGACGGGCTGCCGTTACTGACTTTATTTATCATTAATTGGTACAAGAGAAATTAAACTTTATTAAAACTGGGTAAACTGGAATGGTAAGGATAATTAAGCACATTATGGCATGTATTAACAAAATTAAATAAAACAGTATTTCTTTTTAACTATTGACAATTGTTTGCTTTTGACTCTGACTGTTTCTTTGTGTAGCACACAGCACGTGTTTTACACTGAGGGTGCCAGGCTGCTCCACCTCGTGTTTCACCTGTAAACAAGTAGAAAAAGCACAGTGACCAATCATTCATTGTAGCTGTTATCTAAATGTGTAAATTAAGGGTGCAAGCAAAAACAGATTTTGTATTGTCTTTTTTAATCATGACCAGAGGAAAGAAACGGGAGCAACTGGTGGAGCCAGATTATGGAGAAGTAAGTACTGCGGGTGACCAGCAGGGGGCAGCAGTGGCCAGCAACCCTGATAAGCTGGAGGAACTGACAAACCTGGTAAAGTCTCTAGTCTGCTCCCAAGCATCCAGAGACCAGCAGGTCGATAAAGAGTCCACACGGCAAGACTAAAGATGTAGAAGCATGCAGCACCAGTTTCTCCAGATTCAAGCCCAGGTGAAAGACTTAAGAGATCACTATGGAAGCAGAACTAAACGCCAAATTAATGATGAGGACAATAACAATGAAGACGACGATGATGATGACAGGGAGGCGCCAAGGGTGACAGCAAGCCAAGCCAGTCAGCAGATTGAGCCACCACCACCACCAATGAGAACGACACACATTCACTGTGAGACTAAGAAGATACCACTGTCACCTGATGATGATATTGAACATTATTTAACAACATTTGAAAGAATCGCCACTGTCTGTTGTTGGCCAAAAGACGAGTGGGCTAACTAATGCCCCTGCTCCCAGGTAAGGCACGTAGTGCCTATATTTTCATGGACATTGCTGACACTGAAGACTATGTAAAAGTCAAAGAAGTCATTCTGGCCAAATATGAAATTACTGCTGACAGTTACAGAAGAAGATTTCATTCCCTCGACATCAACCAAGTGAAACTCCACGTGAGCTGTATGTACATCTAAAAGACCTATTTAATAAATGGGTCAAGTCAGAGACCGCCACAGTAAGAGAAATCTCAGAGCTGTTGATCCTGGAGCAGTTTTTGAGGATGGTTGGACCAGAGCTGGAGATCTGGATCCGTGAGCTTGACCCAAAATCTGCAGAGGAGGCGGCACAACTTGCAGAGATTTTCATGTCAGCCATAACTGGGTCCAGGAGAACCACCTTTAGCCAAGACAACAACTTCACCAGTCTCAGTAAGTCCGATGGGGGTGAAAGGGGTGGTCAGTCTCAGGTTGAACCTAATTCTAATTCCAGACAGTTCTCTTCTAGTAAACCAAATGCCAGTAGGAAGTCTTTTTCTGGTTCTAGACAAGATACACGTTGTTATCAGTGTAATGACATAGGTCATACCCAGTACACTTGCCCAGCCACCAGACAGAGCAACCCCTCTCTTTTGTGTTCAGTTCCCAGACCTACCCACCCAGCCCCAGTTAAGGAGGAAGCACTCACTAGACCAGCATTAGTGAATGGTCAGCGTGAAGAGGCCCTTTTAGACTCTGGTTGCTTTCAGTCAGCTGTCCTGCCCAGTTTAGTGCCCAGAGAACTGTGGAGTGAGGTTACCTCTAACATGTGTTGTGTTCATGGAGATGAGAAAACGTACCCTAAAGCTGAGGTGTATCTTACAGCTGGTGGTCAGACTTATATCCTGACAATAGCTTTAGTGCCCACACTGCCATATTCAGCTGTTCTTGGTCACAATGTCCCCACACTGCTTGACTTGATACAGCAGGCAAGATGAGACAAGCTGATCATCAGGGAGGGACATGTATACAGCATGGTTCAGGCACCTGTGCAGGGGGCTCATCAAAATCAACCAATTCCCTAACCAGCAGCTACAGCATGTAACATTGTTACAACTAGGGCTCAGAAAGCTGAAAGTACCCTTGAAGAGTTACCTCTTTTCCGCACTGAGTTTGACTAAGGGTCAGTCAGATAGTGCAAGTCTAAGGCCCAGAGAAGGAAGGAAAAGCTTTTGGCTGCGGCCAGGGACCAGTGTGAGGAAGCAGCACAGCCCAGTCAGCCTTTAGACTTTCAGATCCCCTCTGACATGGCAGCATTGCAGCAGGCTGACCCCACATTAAAGCAGTGGTTTGGCAGAGTCTCAGAAGTTGAAGGTGTGAGTCAGGGTAAGCCTAACTGCTTAGCTGATGCTACCTATGTTATAAAATATGGCATTCTTCACCAGCGTTAGGGCAAGGTCGAGGCCTTAGCTTTGCCATAAAACCTCACACGTAAAATCATGGAGTAAGGTCACTCTATCCCCTGGGCAGGTAACCTAGCATTTCAGAAAACACTCAGCAGGGTTGGGAGCAGGTTTATTTGGCCAGGCATGTACACCAGTGTTAAAAACTTTTGTGCTTCATGTGAGACATGTCAGATAACATCACCCAGAGGAGTAGCCCATGCTCAGCTTCAGCCATTACCTGTCATTTACACACCATTTGATAGGATAGGCATGGATGTTGTGTGGCCCCTTGAAAGGAGCGCAGGTGGCAATCGGTATATCTTGGTAATCTGTGACTATGCCACTCGTTACCCTGAAGCCTTCCTTCTCAAATCAGTTCAGGCCAGGCAAGTTGCTACCTGTCTTCTGCAGCTGTTTTCAAGGGTAGGCATACCAAAAGAAATCTTGACAGACTGTGGCACAATTTTTCTATCTAAACTTTTGAGGCAGGTGTATCAATTGTTAGGTGTGAAGGGCATTAAGACCACCCCCTACCACCCCCAGACAGATGGTCTGGTGGAGAGGTTTAATCAGACTCTAAAAAACGTGCTGCGAAATTTTGTTTCCAACACAGGCTCAGACTGGGACCAATGGCTGCCATACCTGCTGTTTGCATGTCGGGAGGTGCCAGAGGCATCTACAGGATTCTCCCCCTATGAACTGCTCTACGGTTGTCAGGTGAGGGGGCCACTTGACCTCCTGAAGGACCAATGGGAGAACTCAAAGGCTCTGCAGGAGAATGTGGTGGCCTATGTGGTGAAGATGAGAGAGAGGCTGGAACAGATGACAGCTCTGGCACAGGAGTTACCTGAAGAACACCTTTTGAGCCTGCTGCTGTGGATGTATCTCATCTCCAGCCTGTCCAGCAGGGGAAGATACAAGTATTATTGGATCCAGGGCTGTTCCAAGAAACACCTGGCTTCACAACCCTGGTCAAGCATAATGTTCAACTGAAGGGAGATGCAATTCCATGCCATAAGTGCTACAGGATCCCGGAGCAATTGGTTCCAAAGCTAAAGAAAGAGATTGACCTGATGTTGCAGCTCAGCATCATTGAAACTTCGACCAGTGAATGGTGCAGCCCCATTGTATTGGTCCCAAAGAAAGATGGGTCACTGAGGTTCTGCATCAATTTCAGGTACCTGAATGCTGTTTCCAAGTTTGAGTCCTATCCAATGTCCTGCATCAACGAGTTGCTGGAGAGAGTTGGAAAGGCAAAGTTTATCACCACGCTTGACCTGAGCGAGGGGTTCTAGCAGCTGGCCCTGGCACCAGAGACAAAGGAGCTGACAGCCTTCACAACACCCTATGGCAAGTTCCATTTCAAGGTGATGCCTTCTGGTCTCCAGGGGGTGCCAGCAACATTCCAATGGCTCATGGACCAAGTGTTAAGAGATGTGCCACAGTTTACAGCGGCCTACCTGGACGATGTTGTCATCTTCAGTTGGACCTGGAAAGAGCATGTGGCTCACCTCCCCAGAGTCCTCGACCTAATCAAGAAAGCTGGCCTGACCATCAACCCGGACAAGGGTGCATTTGCACACCAACAAGTGGAGTACCTGGGCCACGTTGTCGGACGGGGGTGGTCATGCCTCGTGTGGGGAAGGTGGATGCCATCCATTCATATCCACTACCTACCACAAAGAAGATGGTGCATTCCTTTCTTGGTCTGATTGGGTGGTACAGCAGGTTTATCCCCCTCTTCGCTGACAGAGCAGCTGTCCTCACGGACCTCACCAAGGCCTCTGCCCCCAACAAAGTGAAATGGACTGATGACTGTCAAAGAGCCTTTAATGATTCCTTGAGACAGATCATCGCGCTTTACAGTGGCCGAAGAGGATGAAGGACTCCAATACTCGTCTCACTGGATGGTACTTCTCCCTGCAGCCCTACGACTTCACAGTCCAGTACAGAGCCGTGAAGGCCAACCTGGTGGCAGACTGTCTCTCCAGGGTACATGAAACTTGAGGAACTGTACTCTTGGGAGAAGGAGGGAGGAAATGTAACCACGGGCTGCCGTTACTGACTTTATTTATCATTAATTGGTACAAGAGAAATTAAACTATATTAAAACTGGGTAAATTGGAATAGTAAGGATAATTAAGCATATTATGGCATGTATTAACAAAAGAAAATTAAACACAATATTTCTTTTTAAGCATTTATTGACAATTGTTTGCTTGTGACTCTGACTGTTTCTTTGTGTAGCACACAGCACATGTGTTTTATGCTGAGGGCGCCAGGCTGCTCCTCCTCACGTTTCACCTGTAAACAAGTAGTAAAAGCACAGTGACCAATCATTAATTTTAGCTGTTATCTAAATGTGTAAAGAAAAGTGCAAGCAAAAACAGAATTTGTATTGTCTTTTTGGTTAGCACAAACTTCCCTTTGCCTGTCCTCCTTCCTCCAGGATGTTCCGGCAAAAGAATTCCCCAGGGCTTCTGACACCTTTTATTAGTTCCGGGAGGGAGGTACCAAGTAGGGTGTGGGTAGAGGGGAGTTTTAGTTTTTGCATAAATATAAATATTTCTGTAAATTATTTATGGGTATTTATTCATTTGGGGTTGAAGTGTATGTGTGATATTAATGTATTTGTCTTGAGTGAGTAGCCTTTCAAGTTGGTATATGCCAGACAGTTAACAGGAGAGCCTCAGGTATAAAAGGGAGTCACTCTGTATGTTATGTGTGGATGGTGTTGGTTAACATGGTGCTGTGCAAAATAAATTTAACATCTTGATGTACACCATTTCCCTCTGGTCTCCTCATTTGGTGGCCTCTGCCGCTTGGGCCAGCTAACCGAAGGCTGGACATTTTTGGAAACTAAACATTTCATTGGTATAGGAAAAATAAAAAGCAAAGACACTTTTTGTACAGTGAAAGCATTTTTGCTTTTACTTCTTCAAAGAACCTTTTGCAATTTGTTACAAGCAAAGTTCAGCTCAGACACAGCAGACTTTTAGTTTGAGGGTTAGGGTCAATACACATCAATACACATGTGTAGCTAAAAAATGTAATCACAGTTTGCAGCATGATAACCCTCCACAAGTCCGAAGTTATTATTTAAACTTTTTTGTATTGAGCTGTCCAAAACTATATTCAGTTTATAATGATCTTAATCAGAGAGGAACAACACAGCCTCAGAAATAAACTCATAAAACAGTTGATCATCAAATAATCTCAATGGATTATCTGTTCTTAATGTCATCCTTTTATTTTTTCATGGCAGGAGGTGAGACAGAAGAAAACAAAGCAGAGTTGCTTCTGGAAAAACAACTGAGAATAAAGTTTCAGTGTATTTTCACTCAAAGTTTCACTTCCATTAATGAAATAAAATGTAAAATCTTAACAGGAAGTCATTTAATTTTTCTCAAAGTTTCAAACACTGGTGATTGTTTAAATTCATCAAATTTCCAGCATTACAAAAGAACTGTGAAAACATGTACACACATACACACACACACACACACACACATACACACACACTCACACACAGAGGAACCCAGCTGGTCCTCCTGCCGTGTGCAGAGAGGCCGTGCAGAGGAAAACAGACGGCCAACGAGCAGAGGGGAGACACCCTCCGGTGGAGCGGCCGTCCCAGCATCTCCGTCCCACCTTCACCTCATCCGTGTGTTTCTGCCGCTTGTCGCCGTGGTGATGGTGGAGGCCCAGGGCTGCAGGCTCACAAGCAGTGGGAGGATTAATCGCCATCGGATGGCGAGGCATCTGCTGCTCGCTCACCACCAACTGCTGCTGAAACATGATTAAATAGCCTCTTCCAGCTAACATGTGGAGCCACCATTGCTGCGTGTCTGTCTAACTGTCTCACTTCTCCACGTCTGCTTATTCCTGTCTGTCATACCACTGTTTCATTGCACGCTTCACTCCTTGACTGTGTCTCTTCCATTCTGTCTCACTTCATTTCTGTCTTCCTGTTTGAGACCAGTTTTTCTGGCTGGCTCTCTTGCCACCTGTCTGTCTGATTGTACTGTATGTCCGTCTGTCTAGACCAGCTGTCTCTCTTTAAACCTTGTCTCACTGCCTGCTTTACTAATTGACTCCCTCCCTTGTACCTTTGTCTTTCTTTTGTCCTATATTGAGCTACATGTTTGTCTGTCTGTCTGTGTCTGTACTGCCTGTCTGTGGTTCTCTTTTGCTGTCTAATAGAAACTGCCCCTCTTTCTCACTAGATTTCTTAGTGATCTTTACACTTGCCTGTCTTCCTTTCGCATCAACCCCATTGCCTGTCTGTCAGCCTGTCTTTCTCCTACTCTACCTATTTCTGTGTATCTATCTTTCCTCTGAACTTCCTCTTTTTTCCTGACATGTTCTAAATCACTCACTGCGCAACATAAAGGCAGCCCACCTGTTTGCTCTCTGTCTATCTGTTCAACAGTCCAATGGGCTATTTTAACACAATGCATTTCTCCTTCATTTTTCTGTTGTCCATCTCATAGCCTTTCTGAGAGTGATGCTCTTCCTGATGCAGCCATCTGTGAAGACATGTCTCACATCTCACTCATGCTTTATGTGCACAGTTGTGATCCAGTTGTGAATTTCAGCAATTTAAGTCCATTTTCTTCCGTTTTAGACGTGCAACATCAGGAACTGGACTTTGAGCACTGCAAAAATGCATCTGGCACAAAGCTTTGACTGAACTCTTAAGGTGTGAGTCTGAGACCTGAAGCTAATGACGAACTGCTCTCTTACTTTGCTCTGCTACACTTTATAAGCATCAATCCTGACAGAAGGACTCTTCAGTTGTGGTGCTATGTTTATTTAGAGATTTTGGGCTGCAACTGCATCATTCCATGGGCATTTTCACCCCGGAATGTAAAAATTTGATAGGAAGAAATGAAATGTTTTTACTTTTGCTGTGTTTCAATTTTATTGTACTCTGACCCTGTAACACCTACACTTATGCTTACACCTTTGCAGAAACCACACAAGCGTTAACTTTTATTTTGGTTCCAAGATTGGACATATAGATCTTGTAGTTGCAGAGATATACAATGATCTTTTGGTGCTAGAGCTTAAGGTGCTGCTGTTTGTTTTTGGTTTTGTTTCCTGTAGTTTTTCTGGTCTTACGCTCACAGTTGATGTTTTTTTAACAGCATGTTTCTGTTTCTCCTTTCAACTTTTTTGACTGCCTGTTTACCTGACAGTTTGACCACCTGCATCGAACAGCTCTAATGTTCTTCAAAACTAACTTACTGTATCTGAAGGGTAAATACAGTTCATTTGGTTTGTAAGCAAAAGGTCTTCTTGTGTGTAGCTCGAGGCGAGTCTTTAGGCTTAAATCTCAAGACTGGCACATCTCTCACTTTTGATTTGAGCAGAAGACACTAAGGCTTACTCCCAAAAAAACTGTGTTACTATGAGGTTATGAGTGTGCTGATGAGCAGCAGTGAAGAAACAGTTTTAGTTTGAAAGAAACAGGTTTAGTTTTACCACATCTGCACTCAAACACAAGAAAAATAAGCTTTGCATGGGAGTTGAGTTCTCTGCCACACTTTAAAAATTCATTAATTACCAAAATTAGGATCTAATTGAGCAGAAATTTTCACAAATTTTGACCTGGAAGTATTTATGAAGTCCATCGTTTCTTTTTTTTCTCTCAAAAACTGTAAACGATTTAGAGACTGAGTGATTGTAGACCCAAGCAGCTAACAAAATGTACATCCACTCTCATGTCTTCACAGTTGCATTATAATAAGTTTTGACACGTCTTTCTTACTGTCTGTCTTTACGTCATCCTGTGTAGCCTCCTTCCTTCAGTTCCACTCTCTTGTTTTTCCATCACTCCGTCAGTTCTGCAGCAGCTCTTCTCTCTCCATCTCTGAACGTGTATGTCCATGAGTTTCTCTCCATCTTCGTTAATGCCTTCCTGTCTCCCTACCTGACAGTCTCTTTCTCAGCCCTACCTGTCTGTCTCTGAGCCATGAACGTCCCTCCCCCTGTCTCTCTCTCAGCCCTGCAGCAGCTCCTGCTGTTTTAGTCTAAAGGTCTCGGTCGTCCACGGAACACAACATGTTTCCATTTGTTCTAACTGGCCTGTTTCTGCTCTCTGCAGCTCAGCGCACTCGCCTCTAAACTGTCTGCTGTTTCACCTGCAGAGAGTCTTTCTGTTCTTGGCAACTGACTTGCTCACAGCCTGCAAGGAGTTTACAAAGACACGAGCTCTGCTTCACGGCCTACGAGGTGAGAAAATGTCCTGATGAAACCCATCTATAGTCACAGTCAGAGGAGCTTTAATACATTTCCAGCTGTCAGCTGCAACCCACATTTACACCAAGATAAACTTTTTTAAAAATCTCTTTTGTCATTGAAATGAACTAATGAGTGTCTTCTGTGCCGTCTAATTAAGGGGTTTCTACAGTCTCATGTATTTTTAAAAACACAAGGGTCAAGTTACGACAGAAATGGGGGAACTGTTATAACAAGAGGCATAAGATTTCATATGTTATGTAATATGTTATTGATATGTATTTTCTTTTTAGCACTCGCACCAACACCAAAACTAAACATTATCAAGAGAAACAAAATTATGGTGTGATGACAGAAGTCCTTATACAAAGCAACAATGCAAAAAGACAATTTTGGTTAATCAGAGCTCAAGCTTTATTTGGTTTATCATTCAGTCATTACTCTGTGTGAGTAACTACACTGAGTACAAAAGTTGAAAGCTTAAGCAGGAAGGGCGTCTGTGAACTGTTTTGGATATTTTAAACAGACAGCTTGGGGGGTGATTTTTCTGTTATTTCTTTAAATATCACATTTTCAGGTCTAAGAACAAGGAAATGACAACTTGGTCAACATCATATTACAGCAATTTATAAAACAGTCACATTGTCACAAATTCTCTCTTTGTTTGTACTGCTGTCATTGTTGTTGCACCATGTTTGAGAGAATGTAACATTAGTAATGGACAAAATGCAGGACTCTGACACCAGAACTCAGGGTTCAAGTCCGGTCTGTAAAGGTTTAGGCAACAAAAGCACTGTTTGTGCTCTTATATTCCATATATTTTTATTCACATTCGTTGTTTCTGTAGTAAATCTTAATTTGATATTGTGCCAGGAGGAGAAAAGTTTTAAAATAACTCCACATGAAACGCAGCCAGTTAGCAAAGTAAAATAAAAAGGGGTAACTTTCCTCTGTTTTCTGAAGGATCAGAACTCGTGCTCAGACAGTCTGAAGTTTTCTTTACAGGCTGCTGTTTCCAGCACAGAAGGCGACCAAGGACAAGCTGGTTAGCGGTCTTAATGTGAGAGTGATGATGGTGGAATAAAAACTTTTAACAGGGTACCTTGAAAAGTTCTCAGAAAAAAATGCGGGTTTGATGAGTTTTTGAGGACTTTGCCCTTGTCTCAGTGTATCCTCCTTAAGACACCTGCCACAGCAAGGTCAACGCCCCCAGCAGCCTCCACGCCATCAAAACCCTCAAGCAGAAACACGAAGAGGCTTCAGAGAGCGCACTCTGTGCAGGTTTAAAGAGCACAACGTGTCCGGTGTCTGTGGTCAGAGAGCACATTCCATGCAGAGAAAGTGTGCAGAAAAACACAATCACCGAGACAGATGAGTAAGAAAATCATGTAATCTGTCTGCAGCTTGACATGCTGACATTTACGAGCTGTCATAACTCCCTCATAAGGTAGAATACAAGAGAGCTTTCAGGCAGCTGAGAACCTTACTTTGTTAAGTGACACTCTGATTGTCAAGTGTGATGCAGACTGCATTTCATGAACTCATGCAGCTAATGTTTATGCTAAATGCTAAAAAAAAAAAACATGATAGTGGTTTTATGGCAGCACCAGAGATACCTGCAGTGCAGGTCATAACTTATTGTCCAGCGTAGGATTTTTTACCATAATGCTAAAACTGTTGTGCAGGATTGTCTGTGCTGATTAGGCTAAATTGTGTTTTAATCAGAGGAGCTTGGTGTTTCTGAGATTGTTGGCCAGCACCACTTTGATTCCATTTATAGTCAATTTCAACATTTTATAAATTAGTGTCACTTAGAAGAGAGCAGAGCGGAGGGACTCAATCTGAGACAGCAGGCGGGAAGGTTAAAAAGCGAAAGTCTTTGTTAAAAATGAACAGAAGCTGAGCACAAACAGAGCTGCCCACTCGACTGAACCAAAAACTGAACCAAACTAACTAGACTGAGGAGGGGATGAGATGCAGGTAGGGAAGTTCAGGTAAGGAGATGATATGAAGAGACAGGTAATGGAGCTGGAAACAAGGCGGGGCTAATGAGGCTGATGCGTAGCAGGTGTGGAGGTGTGAAAGGGAAAAAAACTGGTTGGGGAGGCAAACACTCAACAAAACCCCAGAAAACAGTAAACTAGACAGGACTAACACATGTTACACTGTCTATTTATTATCTGTTTTATTTGTGTTTATTTTATCTATTGAATTATTTTTACCGTCTGTTGGTCGTTTATTGATCCGTGCCTTTTGACATGTGACCTTTTGGACATTGATTGTGTGATTGTGGATGTGGTAAGCTGCAAATGAAATTGTCCTTCTTAGGATCAATAAGGTTATCTGTATCTGAATCTAAATCTTTGACACCGTGACAGATTAATGGTTAATCTAGAAAACAAGGGAACAATTGGTTGTTTGAAGGTTCCCTTTGATGTGATACACTGCCCCAAAATTGCTTTCACGCTATTCAACTGGTGGCAGATATATGCCGATATGTGCCACAGTGCAGCAACATCTGTTAGTCTGTTAGTCAGTGGCAATGGATGTAAACCTTTGATTCTTTATGCAAACACATAAAAATCCGCTTTGCAAAGGAAAGAGGGAAATGCACTTGACTTGTCTTTTACTCCATCGGACCTCCTATCTGATCAGTGGAATAAGGAACATCAATGTCATCTGTTTTTCATGAACTCATGTGACACATGAATGCCATGCATACCTGCACACATTTTTGTTTATAAAAGCAGTCTATGACAAGGAAGCAGGTACATTTCAGTTGTAGTTTTTCTTCAGTTTTTGGTTACAGGTTCAAATTTTTTGGATTCATGTTTTGTCTAATTTTATCTACCATCATCTTCTTTGAATGTCCTCATGTTATTGAGTTTGTGCTTGTGATTAATCCATCTGTGCATGTTTCCATCAGCCCCTGAGCTTCACTCATCACAGTCGACTATAACAGCTTGTATGTTGTCAGTCATCACTGGTGTTTTTAAGCACTGACACACGTATAGAAACTGAAGTGTGTGTTTTGTCAGAACAAAGTCAGCATCAGAAACACTTCAGAAGACCGCCATGGTGGATTTTGTCCTCTGGTCTTGTTATTGTTCTAATGAGCAGCAGCTGGCCTCAGTGTGACTCCGCTGCCACTCAGCAGTGACCCCATGTTTGTATATGTTCATGCAGGAGCTGAAGCTGCTCTGTACAACAAATCACTGAGGATCAGAGCGAAAGCAGAGCAGAGCGATGTAACCCCCCACCCCCCACTCAG
>JAQLOL010000026.1:28037772-28049891 GCA_029783665.1 Naso thynnoides
AAACAAGAAAACAACATCTTCTAACAAAAAAGTTTATGCCTTGGAGTTGTATATTAATATTACTTGAATTTGTGGTATATACCAAACCTTTTTTTTTAGTACTATCAGAACTTTGCCATATCCTTGTAGAATAAAAAAAACTGAAATTTAAAAAAAAAAAAAAAAAGGGGTCAGAAAGGATAAACTCACACACATTCGACACAACCTGCACAGCAGAAGCATCTTCAGTCCTCCGGCTGTGTCTATACAGAATGAGTTCAGGTATTCAGACAGCAATCAGGGCTCTACACACAGTCACTGTATTTACACACGCAAAAAGAAAGGAAAATAGGCCAGAAGAGTAAAAATACACTTTTTGTCATTTAAACCTTAATACAAAAATTGATTCTGAAACGTTTTGAGGAGAAAAGTCTTTCCCCTGCCAGCAATAAAAGAAAGAAAGAAATGTGTGACTTTTTTCCATGAATTAAAATAATCAGACCAGCTGCTTATTTGCAGATATCTGGGGGAATGATGCACAACAGGCTGTCTTACATTAGACTGACATTAGTCACAGGGAAGCTTTGCACAGGCTAAATTTATTTCAGCATCAAATTAAATTTAAATTAAAGTTATCATTAAGAGAAAAACTTGGTTTATTTTTACTGGCTCTTGGTTTGATTACAGTCAACCAAAGGGGATCAAGGCCTATTTTTGCTTTTTTTTTTTTTTTTTTTTTAAATTGATGGCTATTGTAGAATGTTGGATAAAAAAATAGAAAAAAAATTTAAAAGTCAAACCTTGGACATGTCAAATCCAGTGATACAGAACTCAGATATTCCAGACAAAAGCATTCCTCTTGAAAGCTTGACTGATCTGCTCAAAGCTTTGATGAGCCCATCCAGCACCTTTTGGATGAACTGGAGTACTGAATGTGAGCCAAACCTGATCCCCCAATGCCGATGTTGGACCTCACTGACGGGAGCAAATCTCTGCAGCAGCTTCAGCATGTGTAGGACAGACTAAAACCAGGAGACTGAGATGTTTAACTGACGTATAGACGTAAAATTCGACTCTCTCCATACTGTTGGCCGAGTGGCGAGACTACTGTTCTCACATTAGAGGAAAGTGCTGAAGACTGCAGGAAGTATGAATCTCAGAACAGTTCGCGTGTGTCATGAGCATCAAGAATCAGTTATGTTTGTTTGTTTTGTTTGTAAAAATCAAATCAGTTTGGCTTCAACTGAAAGTTCGCCAGACGCTCAAATGAAGAGAAAGCAGCCATCAGTGAAGGATACGACAGGTAAGACAGGTGTGAAGTGTGTATTCACAGGCAAAATGCTTGTCTGTGTGTGTGTATCCCGTCCACACATCCGATGTTGTTTGTCTTTGAAAGAGAAGCAACTTTTTATTTGCTGCGGCTTTTAATTACAGAGTGCTGATTGAGGAGACAGTTTGAAATGAGAAAAACCTTGAAAAGATCTCTCCATGTATGAATCACCTTTTTATTTCAAACTCCTCCCATTAGAAGTTTATTAAAATTCTAGTTGTGGATAATAAATGCTTTCAAGCCATTAGTGGGATGTCAGGCACACTTTGAGCAGCAGGATTATTGTGTGATGTGCCCTTGGTTTTCAGATGTGTGAGCGTTCACAGAAAAGAACCTGCTGCTTCAGAGCAGGAAATGAAAACATACAAGGCAGGTTTTTATTTCCATGTTTATCACCTTGAGTCAGGATCAGCCAGGATGAAAGCATATAAAGCGAAGAACAGAAAAACAAAACAAAAAAATACAAAAACAGAATAAACACACACATACACACACCTGCGTCTCTCCTATTTTTCCCTTTTCCCCATGAAGTGAAAAGCTCAGTTGTTGTTGCTTCACTGTTGAATCAGTTTTCTGACACCTGATCATTTTTCCCCCATCTCACTTCCAAAATAGCTGACATATAAGAGAAAACAGCTGCTGTGCTCCTCCATTCACAAAACAACCAAAGAGTATTTTTATTCCAGATATGAGGTGTTCAACTTTAATTTCAACTTTATCTGAAAAGCTAAATTTTGCACAAACACAATATTTTTTTGCCTTAACCAAACATTTAACCACGCAAACAAGTTTATACAGAGAAAACTAAAGTGATCTAACAGAGTGTTTTATAGACGCAACAGGTAAAAAGGTCTACCTAATCGAATATGTACAGACCTGTGTTGAAAACTGTACTCTGCTGGTAGTAGGAGGCTCCTCTCTGCTCACCGGCCTGTGTGATGTAGTGAACTATGTCACTCATTACATGACCAGCATCTTCAGTTGATACAAAAATAGAACAAAAGCCAGATCACATGACAGAAAAAAAAACAAAGCAGGTCATCATTTTTAGCTACTGATGGCTGATTTAAGTGACTGCTGCTGGCAGATTTGATCAGTTTTAACTAGATAATAATCATTAGCTCAGTGAGTTGGTGGCAATCTCTGTCTCCAGCTGACTCCATCATGTCTCACTTTATTGAAAACAGGACCCCAAAAAAGAAGCTCAAATGTGAACTTTTCAACTGCTTTTCAACAACATGCTAACAGCTAAAAAACACTGGATGCGGTCGCGCCACAAAGCTCTGCAGAGCGGAGCCAGTCTCCGTTTCGGCGCCCATGTAATCCAATCTGACTGTCCACACTGCCTGCTGAGGCGGCACAGAGTGCTCTGCAGCGATTGTTTCGGCGTCTGTCCTATTTTTCCTCGAGCCGCGAGCAACTTTGTCAAGCTGAACAGAGCAGATCAGAGCTGATTGTACTTGACAGGAAGTCACACAGAGAAAAGGCACAGAGAATCCGGCCAATTTTCAAGATAAAACAAATGTCAAAACAAAACATCCTGTTTAAAGATAGTGTGGTTGTTCTGTCTACGTATGCATCTGTCAGTTAACAGAGACTGACACACACAGAGTTTGATATTTGACGAGAAAGGGGCAGATGAGCAGAGGAGCTTGTTGACCGGCACGGCGCTTCCGCCTCAGGTGTGACCCTAGCGTAACCCAGGCATACGTGACGATGCAATGCTGTATATAGCCAATGAAAAAGTGCCAAAAACAGCACCTTCTATGAAGTTTACAGTACAGATCACTGTATTAAAATGCTTCACAGCAGAAATAAATATCTAATTTAGTTCAGTGAAAGAGAGGTGTTTTCATTCAATTATTTAAATAATATTAAGGATTGAAGGGACAGGGTTTTTTGGTTTGTTTGTCTTTTTTATGTAAAGTACTTAAACCTCATACAACCTCCAAGTGTCAGCTTAGGAAGGATAATCAGTGTCTTACCTGCAGTAGATAACTGTCAGGTCTCTCTCGGTATGGAGAAGCAGTGTGGCATGCCGGCAGAAAACCGATCACAGTGCTGTAAATGGTAACAACAGCAAAATGTCTTTTAGCCATAACAAGACCACCAACCAAATGTTTTTCTGTCCCTTTATGTGTTAGCTACATGCTTAAAATTTTAAGCTCTTTACATTGTCTTCTGTAATTTCATTTAGGACTACATGCAGTTGTGCTTAGGAATATGACGTTGTGCAGTTTAGGGAGTTTAGTCCCAAATGTAACAGCTGTCTGAAGGCAATACAGAGAGCCAAAAAATTTGTAAAACGTAGCTTATACGTAAAGGGACATATATACATGGGAGGGCAGATCAGATCACTTTTTATGTATCTTCCTCTTTGCACAGAGATGCAGTAGTTTATAGTAACTGTGTTTTATAGTAAACATCATACATATGTCCTTCATCAATCCCAATCATGTCTGCTATGTTTGGATGAACAAGTCCAATGCAATCAGACAGAAAACTGAGGCTAGGCATTGATCCTTCTTCCCATGTCTGTGGGAAGAATACGTCCCATAATGAGGTCAAAAGGATCGGCTGGATAATAAACAAGTAAATACCTGATATTACTGGCATGTAATGCTCATTAATGCTGCCAAGCAAATAACCATGTTTACTTCAAATCAATTTATCATGTTAAATGCCCAAAATTGTATGAAACCGGTCCAATGTGTCAAATTGATCTTTGTGCATAATCATACAAGCTACTTTAACATTTATTATAGGCTTGCATGGAAAATGAAACGTTCACCAATAGTTGGCATACAGATAGGTCAATCAAATCCTTTACATATTCAATTCTTAGCAAATAAACATATACCTTAAACACAGGAAACACTTTTTTTTTTTTATTTGTTTTTTACTTACAGAGTGAAGAAGTGTGTTTTTCCCTCTATCTTAGCCAAAACACATCCAATTGCTCTGGATTTTTTTTTTTTTTTTTGCCGAGTGCCTGGCAGGAGGTCCTCTGAGTGTAACATAATCAACTTCTTGACTACAACGTAACAAGCAGAATTGTCAGTTTTCCTACAGCACCTTTGATGCATTTGTAGCTGCCCTCCACTACTTTAGCCAGGTGATCTTGTTGGTGGCTAGAAGACATGTTGCGTTGGTACCGAATACAGCAGAACTTTGATCTGTTTCCGCACCTCTTCTGCTGCTTCCCCATACAGAGAGCAAGTTAACAGTTATGTACTGCAGGTAAGACACTGACTAAGCATAAGTGCTTTGTACAACCCCACATCAAAAAACCAAACTATCCCTTTAAAGTTCTGCATACTTCACGGCGTGGCTGCCTTTAGGGACAACAGCTGCCAGCTGGTCGCTTGGTGTCCCACAGTCATTGGTATCAATGCACTAGCACATTAGTGCATTAGTCGACTTTCTTGACATTTAAGGTCAGCAGATTTTGAAGGATTGTTTTGAAACATTCACTGTCCTTGTGGCTCTGACTCAGTCTTCATCAACTCCTGAGAGATAAATCTGCCTTTTTAGCTGCTAAATCTTTCACTTTCTTCACAGCCTAGTCCGTAACTGTCTGCTATTTGCTGCTGTAAGAGCTTTACACTCATATGTGTCTCTCTTATCCTCATGCACACTGTTTCATGTGGAGAAACCAAACACTTGTCTGGCTTCGTCACGGTTGCTAAGCTGTGACCGGATAACCACTGTTCAGTTATCTTTGGCTATTTCTCTTCAGTAGAAACAAGTAGTGAAGTCCAAAAGTACGTGTATTATCATAATGCTATCAGTGTGAAGAACTGGAACAAGCAGAACAAACACTTACAGGGAAGATATTAAAGACTTAAATGTGAGTGTTTGTCCCCTTGAATGTGCTGTGGATGCTGAATGCAGTTTCAGCCGGAGCTGTGTGGAGGCGAAGGAGGCAAGTCGTTCCTGCCCAAACTGATCTCTCTGTACATCTGAGTTCCTGTCAGATGTACAGAGTGCAGCCAGACCTTTAAGAGCTTCGTAGACCTGGAGTCAAAAACCATAACCTCAGCAAAGGTTTGCGAGCAAAGGACTGATGTGGTCGAGGTTTTTTGTTCACCTGACAGCAGCAGTTTGTCTTTGTACTGCTGCAGTAATGGAGCGAGCTTCCAGTCTGACTGCCGCTGGCTTCACATCAACTGATCATCATGTCAGACAGTTTCTACTTCATCAGGCTTGACTGCCAGCCCAGAACAAAAACAGTCGGATGTGCCAATTAAAGCTTCCTTTTTCACTCCTCCTGTCTAACCAAAGATGTGTTCTCCCTCAAAGACAACCCTGATTTATTCATTTATTCACATTTCAGGCTAACACCTGGAACCAGAGTGAACGGATTAAAAACAACATCCTAAACTTCAGAGATGGAAAGACACATTTTGATTCTTCTGTAATGGTGTCTGCAGAAACACTGTCTTCATTTATAATCTACCTTTATTTCATTTTCCGGATCAAACTGTTCTGTTATTCTCTCTCTCACAGCTCATCAGACGACACTGACGTCTGATCAAACTTTTAACCGTCTGATCAAAAGCACTTTTGAGGTTTCTTGCACCGTTTTGATGAGCTCATGTCGGGAATTTTTTTCAAGTTTTTTTTTTTCTTTTTTTGTAAATCACTCGTGGGCTTCATCTCCTGAATGAATCAGACAAGATCAATCCAATAACAGTAGTAACACTATGCTCATCCCAGCAGCTTCACTGATTTTTCTCTGTATGTAGAGCTGCAGGCAGTCGGTCAAGTGAGCAAGCTCTACTGGAGACAACTGTCAGCCACAAGGTCACATGAGCACTGTGGAGAAAGTTGAGTAGGTGGACAGGACGGCTGCAGGGATGGGTGATTCCAAACCTGGTGTCAGAACCGTTCGAAATATCAACCTAAAGCTCAAAGTCAAGTTTGCATCCCAGCTCATTAAATGCTGGTGTTTTTGTCATGCCCGTTGGTCTCTCATACAAATGGAGAAAGGTACTCTTAAATGACCGTATCAGTCTACTTTTGACTTCCAACCATTAGTGAAATTGCTCTGCAGAAAAATAGTTCCTTACAAGTACTGCCTTCCTAGCTGGAAAATTGGTGTGAAGAAGGATTTTGACAAAGACATCCATTTTAACTAACGTCACACATTTTCAGGCACTTTTTTTTAACATTTTTGAACATGGATGAAATTAAAACAAACACGATATCTCATAGATAAAGCTATTTTGGGAAGAATGAGTGGGTTTTATGTAACAAATGTTGTCAGGGGATTAATGACATGATGTAACAAGGTTATGGTCCTGTAACAAAGTGTTTGTGTCAGATAATCTTTCTCAAACATGGCTGACCATTGCAGCTGGTTGCAGTTGTGTAACAGTCACAGTCTGGTTTGGTTTAGGCACCAAAAATTTGGTCAAAGTTCCTGAAAATATCGTTTATTTTACACGTAAGGCTCACTTTTGGTTCTCAAACCCCTGACCCCTAACAAAAAGTACTTCAGGAGCTCGAGCGCCATGCATCATGGTACATGTAGGCACTACAAGAATGGCTGTGTGAGCAGGACAATTTCAAAAAATGTGTATATACATATAAGTATATATATGGCATAAACTGAAGAATTTGTTTCTTCAGTTGACTACAATTACTATCAACATTGATTGGACATCCACATGTAAAGTGGTGGAGTTCCCCATAAATAAACTGCACATCTGAACATGTCACTTTGAAGATTTAACATGCATTTGGAGCGCCCTGCAGTGCTATCGCTGCTTACCCATGTAAATGTAACCAACACCCAAAATGTACTTCTTGCTGAAATAGTGACAAATTCCTTACACAGCTCCCACTTCCATCAACTCCAACTCATATCTAGTTTTCTTTTTTTGATTCAAGTGAGTCTTAACAAGGACTAAATTCAGTGAGTTTTTCTGAGATCTAACCTGTACAGTAACACTGTGATCACTCATTATCCTGAAAACTCTCAGCTTTTCTGCACTCGCTGTCACATCGCTGACATGAGGACACTTTCACTCCATATTAAAGCTTATCATGGCTGGTAATTGCCCCTCATTACCTCAGCATTTATCTGCCTCCCATCTCCTTAACAGGGTAAAAATCAATCAATGGCTGCTCGTCTTTGCCTTGCCGCTGCTGCCGCTGCTACTGCTGCAGTTGGAGAGAAAATGGTGAGTGGTGGCAGCAGTGGTGGCGGGTTGAGGAGTGGATTAGGGCCACCGCCCAGAGCTGCTGTAATGACACCATACAATCCTAATGGGCTTCTTCACGCTGCGCTCACCTAATCACCCATATCAAACCCTCTCACAGTAGAGCCGCAGCCTCTTATTTATTTGATTTCTCTCACATTAAATTATATAGGATTTAGAAAAGGGATTAATTTTTTTTACCCTTGTAAGAAGCCTTAGCCACTTAATTAGGACTGAAAATAATACTGCAATTATTTTTGCAGAGGTTGAGAATGGAATTTTTATGGCCTCACAGTATTTAGTTAATTATAATGTTGCTCTCTGACTGCTAATTTCTCTTCAGAAACTTTGCAGCATTTTTGTTTTGCAACTGTTTTTACACTCAATCCACTGTGACTGTGAGGCCATTGTTATGCAGACTGTTGTTTATCAGTGCTGCTGCTATCAGTAACACAGCTCATCATTCACTGCCATATTGTTCCAACAAACAATGGATCTGTGTTTGCAGCGTGCACTACAGAAATCTGATTTACAGATCAATGGGCTCGATGGTTTTGTCTTGCACACAATGAGCCGTGATGAGACTGTGACAAGCTGAAGGTGGAACAATGGCAGCCAGGAGTTTTCTGCTTCACCTGTATGTGTGTGTGTGTGTGTGTGTATTTACGGTTTTGTTTGCCCTCGTAAAATATAAATCTGTTCGCTCTCAAACTGCAGCTTCAAACAAAACAGATCCATTCAAAGTTTTTTGCGCTCCAGGGCTTGGTGAGGAAAAACGGAACAAATTTGAGATTTTACAACACATCCAGTAAATAAACTCAGCTACGATTAGACGGAGGGTGTCGGATAAAAATTACCCCAACTATAGTTTAACCAGGAGACACCAACAGGAAAAAAAAACTTTATTTTATTGAGAATTTATTCAGTGCAAACATGGCACATGGTTAAGTTCACCTGAAAGTCATACAAACATGTTTTTATTCTTACTGTCAGATGGTTTTGGTGTGAGTGATTCTTAAAGGGGGTGACTGATAAGTTGGCAGCCTAAGGAGGAAAACATGTCATATAACTCTTGTTACATGTACAGAGTTCAACACTTCATAAGACCACGCCATTGTTGTTGTCCATATTCAGCATCTGTAAGAAAGGGCACTCTCCCTTTGTGTTGCTTTAATGTTCACATGGACCTCCTTTGGCTGGGTCCTTTAGAAGGATGCAAACTAATCACCTTTGTACTGTACCTAGGAGGAAAAAAAATATTTTTGATTTTGGATGCACAATGTTCTTTTGAAGATTCCCTGTGTCCTCAGAACCCATTGTTTTCCAGATAAAATCAGATTTATGTATGTGCACAAACCATATATTGACACCAAAATGATTCAGCACTAGAAAACTTTCTGTTTATTAAATCCTGAGATGCAAACAGTTGTTTTAAGTTTGTTTTCTGTTGCTGCTTTCGCACAACATAAAACAAAATATAAAAATAAAAAAACATCAAGAAAAACTTGTGACTCACAAACTTTTGATAAACACAGTGATGTAAAGGCGGCAGTGTGCAGCTGGTATTTGCGGAGCAGTCAGCCTCCTCCATGTCCAGTGTGCGGGTAAAAAACAGCTCAATGCAGCTTTCTTATTTCCAACCAGCAGTCTGTGATCGAGGATGTAAACACCTGGAGGCGACTCCAGATTTCATGTGTCCTGTTAATGTTGACTCAGCGTTGGTTTCTTCACAGGGATGAAGGGTGTCAGTACCCAGTTTGGTTTGTTTTTATTCCCCTGAGTTACTCTCAGATGTATGGAGAGCTGCTGTTGTTTGAGACAATTCAAAGACGAAGAAGAAGAACTCCGCCCCTCTCACGTCCAGCTCTGATTTGATTGACAGCTAAAAAGAGGAAGTAAAGGTAGAGGATAAATCCCTGTGGTGCTTCACACTCCAGCAACTTTTCCCCTCTCAACAACTTTTCTAATGTTTTTCTAACAAATTACATCAATTCATCGCTGGATGAAAAGAAAAACAAAAGGCAGCCTCTGTTTGTGAAAGTAAAAAAACAGAAAAGAATGTGGATCCTTTGAGCGTCCACTCGTCCGTCATTGGTCATGCCTGTCATGCAGCAGCTGAAGCATTGCTCTCCTTCTTGTTTGTCCCGGTGACGTCCGGATGTGGATGGATGAAGCTCGACGCTCAGGAGGCTCGTCGACTCAGGTGAGAAGTTTACTTCGTTAGTCACAGTTGGTTTTATTTTTCTACAACAAGGGAAAGAGTAATGGAGGGAGGGGGGGAGGGAGGGAAGGGGGGGAAAGACTGATATCACAGGACGAGGCTCAAGACGCCCGCCACCTGGGCTTCCCACTCACAGTTCATGCAGGAGGCGTTTGCTGCTGTGAGGTGTTCTGGGGCTCTGACAGAAAGAATGGAGCGGATCATTTGTCTCTGTATCTGGCTGTTGTGTTGTTCTGCTCTCACAATCAAAGTTTTTCTGTACAAGAAAATATCAGAGGAAGAAAAGAAAAAAATGAGACTGAGAAATGAGAGAGGAAAATGTCCTGAAAGGTTTTAATATGGTGATTATTCTGAAACAAAAAACTAAAAGTAGTAGAAAAGTGCTTTTTCAGTTTTAACTCTGCATTTTTTTTCTTAGCAAACTTAATTTTCCCACATATGTGAAAATATATGAACTTTAATTTAAACTATTTGTCATCAGTTGTTCTGCAGATGAGGCAGAAGAATCAAAGTTACAGTTTCTACTCAGTGGGTTTAATGCTTGGTACTCATAGACCCTCCAGCTCTCCTGCACTTTACTGCACGTGACTCTGAGTGAAAGTGAGGAGTGTTTTTTAAAAGCGCTGCATTGTTTCACTACCTGCCACCAGGTCTGAGACTCTCTCTCCTCAGAGGCAGAAGAATCACAGAAAAGGTCACGGGCTGGACGATTGGCAGCTGGTATTTTCGCTGCAGTCAGCCTCCACCCTGTCCAAGCCGGCCCAAGGTGTTACCGTGAGCTGCTGCCATGACACGAACAAGCGCTGACTGCTGTATGGAGTGTTCTCCTGCCTGACAGACGGCGCTGGGGGTTTGAGGACTGTGTCATTTAACATGAAACGCCTCCTCGTCGTCTCAGCGGAGTTTGAATCTCAGATAAGATCGAGCAGCAGAGAGATCAGCAAGAAAAGTACTTTTAGATTCTGACTGAATGGCCAACAGAGACTGACTGTCACAGTACATTATGGAAAATAATTTCACAATTAATCATCTTTCTTTGTGCTTCAGCCAGTTATTTTCAACATTCATTTCACCTGTTTCAAAGGCTTTTAGCCCCGCACCTGCTTTATGATTCCAGGAAAAAATCATGGTTATTATACAGCAAGAATTTAGAAAATGCAAAATGTCTCAATGACTAGTGGATTGTGACAGAAACCTTGCACAGACATTAATGGTCCCCAGAGGATGAATTATTTAAAAAATTAGTGATTTCTGAGCTCAAAACTTTTAACCACCTTATTAAAAAAATGCCAGCAAAATTTAATGAAGATTTAATGACATTCCCATCAGTATCAGCTGTACTTAAGGGTCCACATGTTACTTAAACTGCCCTTCTTGACGTTTATATTTGCTCTACACCCTTGGCTTATAGTCCCAAAACCAAAACAAAACGCCCCAAGGCTGCTGGTTAAAACTTCCACTGTACGTCAAGTCACTACCAGCCAGCACAACCTTTGCTTTAAGAGGAATTTCAGGCTCTGGCGGACCAAAAACCCCTTGTTATCAAAAACTACACAATATTACATAAAAGGACCCCACCCCCCAGTAAATAACAAACAGTCCCTTAGTGCCTATTAGCAAATGTTAGCATGCTAACATGATAAACAAGAATGATAAACATCGTTTAACATGTTTCTAAAGCACTTTGGTCCACTGTAGTCGTGCTATATGTGCTATACAAACAAACTTGATATTGACAAGCATGATACCTGCTGAATATTAACTCAATAATTTGTAACTTTGAGAATAAAACAGCTTCAAGACAGTTTCATCAAAAAATCACTACACTCTGTGGCAGAACATCTTTAATTAATCTAACCTCAGCTTTTTCTTTTCAAGTTGTTTCAAGTTTCTTTACATTCGTCCATCATATAATGTGATTAAAAGTCTGTACACAAAACATCAAGATCGTTATCCTTTTAAGATTTAAGTTTTTCAAAAAGGGATTGAATTGGCCTATTAAATTGCAACTCTTGTGACTCTGTGTAAGAACCAAAACTTCCTGACGCGGGCAACTTAGCTGAAATGGTCAGTTGAATAAACCTTGTGTGAAATATCAACATGATAGCATTATTAGCATGTTGACACGCTAATGCAAAAGGCACCACTGCAGTCAGTTCAGCCTAACAGAGCTGTGAGCAGCATCTGTTTGTGAACAGTCTTTGTTTGTGGGGGCTCAGATTTTATCAAAGGCTTCATATTATTATTTAAATACTTCTGTTGTATTTTAAAATTTAATGCATTTGCCTGACAGACAAAATTCAGAGGTATCTTAGTTAGGTTCATATTCCATTGATATTCCGTGTCTTTAAAGAATATATATATATATATATATATATATATA
>JAQLOL010000026.1:28091473-28109383 GCA_029783665.1 Naso thynnoides
AAAACTACATGTATCAGATTCATGTTCACACACAGGACCTCTCAATTTAAAAGTCTTAGTTTCACAAAAAATGGACAATTCATGGCCACAAATCCTTTAGATTAAATTTCATCACTGCCGTGATAATGGCCTGATACTTTCACTTTTGCTGATGAAACCACAGGGCAGATGAGAAACGGCAGAGCATAAAATATAGAAAGCTCTGACTTTCACTACCAGCAGTGTGTTTCAGAGAGTAGCACAGACATGCAGAGCTTCAGTCTGCATTTACTTTCCTGCTGTCAGCTGATATTGGACTAATAGTGAAATAATCCAGGAATTCATTTATGAAACGTCCAGCAAATTAAACAGTATGAATCCCTCGACTCTGCAGGAGCATGTCAGGCCGCGCACAGTAACTCTCTCTTCAACTTAAGTGCAGCCAGTTCTTCCATTAAAGGCCTGTGTGCTGTTTGCTCTATAATTACTCCAGCAGCTAGGAGCGGTCACTGTTAATGTTCAGTGTGTTAAAGTGGCTTTAAAAAAACATACAGTGAGCTCAGTGCTGCCGTGCTTCTGAAATGACCATCGCATTAATAATAATGCAGCAGCAGCAGAATGACTCGCTCCTTTTCACAACTGCTGTGAAAAACCTCCTGCGAACTCTTTTCCTCCTGTTTATATTTATTTTTTGATGCTATTGGACTAATTAAAGGGATGACAAGGGATGGAGAGCCGTGTTAAAGGGACACTGACATCCTCTGCATCATTTTCCATATGTATTGTTGGCATACTGGGATTTTCACACAGGAAAAAGAAACTCAAACTTTGATCTCAAGTTTAAAAGAAACAGGCAATTTTTAAGAGCATCACATGGAAAGTTATCTTATAATGCTTATCTTTGTTTTGATTTATTTCCTCTATCATGTTTTCTGCTTGTGCACTTCAAGTAATGGAGAGATGCAAAAATATTCCAGATCTTAAAAGCACCCTGGTTGTCTTTACAAAAGGCCAACAAGATTCTTCTGTTGGACTTTTACAGAAAATATGTGAGCAAAACTTTAAAATACTCTTTTTCAGCAAGCCAGTCTTTACAAACAAACATCAGTATGATTGTAAATGTAACTGTAATTGCTGGAAATACAAAGCTAACATCAGGCTATAAATAAACTACACCATCATCTCAATGACGTCAGAGTCACCACATCTCAGCTTCCCGACACACTAAACTACACGCACAAGTTGACAGGTTGTAAAGTTTGAATTAGAACAGTTTGTCAGAGCACGAACATAAACGCATCAAGGCTTGAAAGGATGAGCGAGTAAATAAGCTAGTGTCTTCATGATGACTTTTCCTGAACAAGTTCTGCAGTCTCATTTACAAACATGTTAGCAAACACTTTTTTTAAATAAATGAAAAATTCAGACTTCATGAGTGAGGCATTTACTGATATATGTTATGTCGTAGATCAAAATGTAAAAATCTGTCGAGCTTGTTTGAACCACATATCAGGCATCTAAATACCCTTTAGCTTTGAGACAAGATGACCAGAAGTTCAACAGTGTCTTTATTGTGATAATAAAGTATCAGAGAGGAAGTTAAGAAACAATAACAGTGGTTAATAAATCTTCGATTGACATGTGACATGTGAGCAAAACAGATAAGAAATCCTTTCACTTATGGACGTCTGTTCACATTATGTCAGCAATCTGCTGGAATGTCTTCCAGGGAACACAATAAAGCAGAAAACTGCTCTTGGGAAGAAAACTGCAGTTTATTGTGAAAAATGCCACAGTTTAAAATAAAAGCATCAGACAATAAAAAAATAAAGCATTCAGACAATCCACAAAAGCTGCTGTGGGCCTTTTTGTTTTCATTTCATTTGTGTTACAAAGAAATCTCTCAAGTTTTAATAAGTTTAATAGTTCTCAGCATCTGAGTTTGGGCTCAGTGTTTAGTGATGAAGCCAGCAGCAGTTAAATCATCAGAGAAAAGGTTTTAGTGGTGAGAATCGAGGGCACAAATTCCAATTCTGCGCCTGTGGTGGAATAAAACAGAGAACAAATCAGGGCCAAGCTGCCTAGCCTCATGCCGGCAGGATGCCTACTTCTCATGAAGGCCAATTACTGTACCTCCACACCGAGGGCTTCCACCGCTTCCACGCTGTTTTCATGTGAGGTTAAAAGAGGTGAGAGGAAGCGGTGGGATTTTACCTTCACAAAGGGACAGAGCAGACATGTCTGCCAGACCTGACATGTTTTTCTCTTTCTTTCTCTCCCCTTTTTCGTCCTCGCCCAGCGGCTGTGTAATGAGCCTATCTGGCCTTAAGAGAGCGCATTAGCAGTCCGCCGGCTCTCTCTGCTATCTGCGACACTTCACTACTGAGGAGGAGCAGAGCCATTTTCTCTTTGAAGAAGATATCAGAATCATTTCATATTTCCTGCTCATCATCTTTCTGAGCGGAGCTGCAGGGCTGCCGAGCTCTGCTCCGTCACCACTCAACATCGTATACTTGTATGAGGGTCAGTCGGGGATTTGACGGTTTACAGGTCAGAATGTTTGTATCTGTCGGCTGTAAAATGATGCAGTTTTATGCATGAAGACCAAGCTGAAGTTGGATACTAATAAAAAATTTAAATCAATGTCACTTTTGAAATGTACATTATTACTCTATGTAAGTTAACTTCAACAACAGCATTCACTGCAAGAATCTTTACAGACATTCAGACTTTGTCTATTACAAGTTATGGATTCCTTGATTAGAACAGAGCAGCAGAATTTCTTTAAACTGTTTAAATACAAATAAACCAAATAAACTAAGAAAACACTCAAGAAAAAGCATGTGTCTTTGCAAGCTAAACTTAACTTACATCCAAGTTGGTAATGAGCTGCTGGGTGATGATTTAACCTTTGAAAGTCAAGCAAAGGTCTTTCTAGTTGGTTAATGGCATAAGTGTTAGCTGTAACAATGTTTGGTGTTTGTTAGGACATTATTACACCTTTGATAAATGCTCTCTCAGAGGGTTTCCAGGTGTGTAAACATTACAGTCATGCTGAAATAAAGCTATTATTTTACTTACCTCAGGTCAGATTTAGTTTACATAAAGAGCCATTTTCTCCATTTACAAATCTGTTCACACAGTTTAGCAATCAGATGCTAAATGCAGCATCTCCTGGAACGTTCTGGAGACATACTGAGTATGTTAAACAAGGAGAGCTGCATAATTTCTGCCTTGTTAAACTGGACATTGTAAATTTACTGTTAATTGTTAGATTTCTTCTCAGGCAGCATGGCGGCTTAGTGGTTAGCATAGTCAGAAAGATGGTCCTGGGTTTGATACCTGGCGAGGTTAGGACCCTTCTGTGTGGAATTTTCATGTTCTGTCTGTGTCTGGGTGAGTTTCCTTTGAATACGCCAGCTTTCTCCATGCAGGTTAGGTCAACTGGTGACTTTAAATTTCCTGTCAGTGTGAATGTGAGCGTGAATGGTTGCTATCTGTATGCTAGCCCTGTGATGAACTGGTGACTTGTCCAGGGTGTACCCCAACCTCCCCAAATGTCAGCTGTGATTGGCTCCAGCCAACCCTGCAACCCTGCAAAGAATAAGTGGTTACAGATAATGAATAAATATTAGATTTCTTGGGTGAGCCAACACCTGACTGGAGCTCCACCTACAACATGTTTTTCTCAAACAACATTAAAGCTGTCCTGATTCTAGCAAGAATGTATGATTAATTCATAGAAGTACAAAAGTACTACCTGTAGTAGCACCAGTGGTTGAAGCTTTAGCAGTAGTATGTCTTCCAGGCAGTAAAGGACCATATTAGTTTTCCTACATGTGACTGTCATTTGTTAACATTGGCCATATAGATTACATAAACCCAGCTCATTTTTCACAAAATACACTAACCGGCCACTTTATTATAGACACGTGTTCAACTGTTCGTTAACGCAAATATCTAATTAGCCAATCACATGGCAAAAACTCAATGCATTTAGGCATGTAGACGTGGTCAAGATGACCTGCTGAAGTTCAGACCGAGCATCAGAATGGGGAAAAAAGGTGGTTTAAGTGACTTTGTACGTGGCATGCTTGTTGGTGCCAGATGGGCTGGTCTGAGTATTTCAGAAACTGCTGATCTATTGGGATTTTCACATGCAACCATCTCTAGGGTTTACACAGAACGACCCAAAAAAATATCCAGTGAGCGGCAGTTCTCTGGGTGAAAATGCCTTGTTGGCCAGAGGTAAGAGGAGGATGGCCAGGCTGTTCGAGATGATAGAAAGCCAACAGTAACTCAAACAACCACAAACAACCAAGATATGAAGAAGACCATCTTTGAACGCACAAAACGTGGAACCCTGAAGTGGATGGGCTACAGCAGCAGAAGACCCCACTGGGTGCCACTCCTGTCAGCTAAGAACAGGAAACTGAGGCTACAATTTGCGCAGGCTCACCAAAATTGGACAATAGAAGATTGGAAAAAAGCCTGGTCTGAAAAGTCTTGCTTTCCGCTTCGACATTCAAGTGGTAGGGTCAGATTTTTGCGTAAACAACATGAAAGCATGGATCCATCCTGCCTTGTATCAACGATTCAGGCTGGTGGTGGTGGTATAATGGTGTGGGGAAATTTTCTTGGCAAACTTCAGGCGCCTTAGTACCAACTGAGCATCGTTTAAACGCCACAGCCTACCTGAGTATTGTTGCTGACTATGTCCATCCCTTTATGACCACAGTGTACCCATATTCTGATGGCTACTTTCAGTAGGAAAACGCGCTGTGTCACAAAGCTCAAATCATCTGAAGCTGGTTTCTTGAACATGACAGTGAGTTCATTGCAGACATGTCATGGTATGATTTTATCACAGTACCATAACCTTGGGCGAAAATATCACAGTTTCACGGTATCACAGTACTGGCACATGAAGGCCCCCAAAATGTCTTATTGTACAATTTCGGGGGGAATAAAAGTAAATTTCACCTTTTTTTTCTGCTATTGAACAAATTCTTTTTTTATTTTTCCCAATATCATTTGTAAACATTGTATGTTACCTGCAGCTCAACAAGCTCAGCTTAGATAATTGCAATGACAACAAACACTTCAAGCTTGTTGATCAGGCGTATGAATACAATTTTGGCTTCATATTCACAAAGCTTTTACTTCACTTACAGAAACGAACGTAGTTGTCACCAACTTGAGTAACACTAACATCAATCCTCCCTCCATGTGGAGTCTGTAACATAAACAAGCTCTGTGTGCCTGCGCTAATAAGCAGGATCAGACTGCAGCCTGCTCTTCAAGCCTGCAGCGCTTTAACAGTGCAGCCCTGTAACGTTAACGTGTCCCATCCCCAATAAATGACGGGAATGGGATGTTAGTCATCTATCTGTTGATCCCTGAAAACTACAAACAGCTTTCATATTTTATTTTTTGACACTGTATTTGGTTACCAGTTACACCACAAGTGACTGACGGGTCAGTTCAGGAGTGGGGCACCAAAATCCACCGGAAAAATTTTAAAAATAAATAAATTTTTTAAAAAAAGATCTCACCGATTTTCCTGAGAACGTGTTTGGTTCACCATAGTTTTAACTCTATGGGCCGGCCGGCCATGAACGTCACCTAGCCACGCAGAGCAGTCTGCAAGCCGGTTCACGCGAGCTCATTGGCCGGCCAGGCCACAGGGAAATGTCCCGGTCGTCCCGATGGCCACTCCGCCCCTGGGTCACTTTCTCTCTTTTAAGTTAACATGAACTTTACCAAACGGAAATGAGCTTGCCTTGTTAACGTGCTAAAACACACTTTAATCAAACTGGCCAGAAAAAATAAAGAGAAATAAACAAAATAAACAAATAAAACTCACCAAAACCATCTCTGTTGGTATTTTCACCATCAAAACAATCACCAAGTCCTGTCTGGTTGAAATAAACCAGAGTTAAGGGTTAGATTTGAGAACAACTGAGCACAACAGCAACCTGCCCAAATAGGACTGCTGCTGCTATGGGAGGAGGGAGGGACATGTAGGGTCAAGTGTGATGAAACTCTCAGAGAATAGGGCAGCTCATACCTTTCTACGGTATGAGTTTTGATACCGTGATATACCGTGATACCTGTTATCGGGACATAACTAGTGTAAATATATGATGCACCTTATTATGCCTTGCAAACACATGCAATTGTTTTGTTAACCTGTTTTACATTACAAAGTGTGACTTTAATTACTAACCTGTTTTATATGACAATTTGTGGCTTTAATCACTCATAAAAAATGCAAGACTAACAGAGTGTGCAGAGGAGATAGTGGGAAAGATACAGAGACAATTGTCTGACAGTACTGAACGTGCGAAATGCAGCAGTAACCTTGACAGAAGAACGGGAGGTACTGAGTGTCTAACAAATATCTTTCGTCTCATTAAATATCTCCTTTTTTGGTCAAATGTTCCGATTTTTAAAGGAAACAGAGTTGCAGATGCAGGTGAGAAGACATGTCAAAGAACAAGGGTGCTGTTGTGTTACCTATGTGGGGATGGTGTGTTATGCTTTTTAGTTACAGGATACAGGAGCTGTACGAGGTCGTGAAAGGCAGAGAATGGAGTCAGACAACCAATGAGGAGAGATCTACCGTCATTTCTTACTCATTCTGTATTATACATAAACAACAAAGTGTGTCAGTTCGTGAAGTCTGACTGACTGAACTTTCCCTGACCCAGTTTTGTCAGGGACAGGAAGACTCGGACCCAGAGCTCTGTAATACTTTATTCCTTTACTGCTAAATAAAACAGTATTTGAGACCATATATCTTCTCCTATTGCTTCATTGAAGAACACGCAGGATTTGGCTCACACACAGACAAGAGAGGGTAGGAGCGCAAATCCAACACTGTCTCAGCCAGTTGTCTCTGTTTGGGGTAGGAGGTCACTATCATCTCCTCCACAGGGTGTGTTGGTGATCCAGGTGGAAGTGGGTGGTAAGTTTCTCAGCTAAGATGTGTGGCTGCATGGAGTTAAATGCTGACCAAAGGTCTGCATACAGGAGTCAGGCTGTGGTGTTGGGGGTTTCCAGGTGCTTGTGGATGGTGTCCAGTATAAATATTTTCTCATCATCCTGCCAGCCTGGTATGCGAACTGAAGTGGGTCCATCATAGGGCATGTTACCATGGTGATGTGATTTTTTATGATCCTCTCCAGGGCTTTCATTACCAGGGAGGTGAGAGGTCTCAGATCATTCAGGGCCTTAGTGGTGTTCTTCTTCAGGATAGGAATCACTATAGAGTGTTTCCATATCTTGGGGACTGTGCTGCTTGACAGAGAGCTCTGGAACAGATGCTGAAACCCACCTCCCAGCTACTCAGAACAGTGCCTTAGGGCCCGCCCACAGATGTTGTCTGGTCCTGGAGCTGTGTTCATTTTAGTTCTTTTTGAGGGCTCTCTCTCTCTCATCACCTCCTCTGTGCTGATGTTGAGGACAGAGTCATCAGGTCTGAGTTTGGGGATAATTGACTCCAGGTGGGTGCTGGTGTCCCTCTCAAACATGGTGAAGAAGAAAGTGAGGTTGTTGGGGAACGATATGAAGCTGCTGCCTGCAACCTGGATGAGCTTGCGGCTGGTGGTAACAGAGTTCACTGCTGGCATGTTCTTAAGGCCCTGCCACGCCGAGCAGAGATTCCCCTGTGTATAGGTCCGCTCCACTTTGTTTTTGTATCTCAGCTTGGCAATTTTTATGGTGTGCTTGACCTCTGTTGACCTCCTTTTCAGATTCAGAGCCAGTGAAAAAAATTTGCCTTTTCTTATTCAGAATTTATTTCAGATCTTTGGTCACCCAAGGTTTATTGTTAGGAAAGATTGTGACCTTTTTGGTGGGAATGATCTTGTCCACACAGAAAGGGATGGTAGAAGAGGATGAGAGGATATTCCAGTCGTTGGTTTCAAAACACCCTTGCAGCCTGTCAATACTGCCCATTGTCCACTGTTTAATGTTCCTGATAACTTTCTCTGCTTTACCAAAAGGGAAGGTTTTAAGCCTACTCTTAAACGTAGAGAGGGTGTCTGCCTCCCTCACCTGAACTGGAAGCTGGTTCCAGAGAAGCCGGGCCTGAAAGCTGAAGGCTCTGCCCCCCAGACTCATTTTTGACATCCTAGAAACTACAAGTATGCCTGCATTTTGCGATCTAGATGGGTAATAAGGTACAACAAGCTCTTTAAGATATAAAGGTGTCTGGCCATTTAAAGCTTTGCAGGTAAGGAGAAGGACTTTAAACTATATTCTAGATTTCACAGGGAGTCAATGAAGAGAAGCTTGAACAGGGAAAATCTCTTTTCATTGTTCCAGTCAGAACACGAGCAGCAGCATTCTGAATCAGCTGGAGAGTCTTAAGAGACTTAGTGAAGGCTGATAATAAGGAGTTACAATAGTCCAGTCTGGAGGTAATGAATGCATGGACCAGTTTCTCTGCATCTTTCTGAGAAAGAATAGGCCTAATTTTTGCAATACTACCTAAGTGGAAGAAAGTGGTCCTTGAAATTTGTTTAACGTGGGAGTCAAAAGACAGATCCTGATCAAAGAAAACTCCCAGAGTCCTTACAGTGGTACTGGAGGCCAAGGTAATGTCGTCTAGCATAACTATATCATTAGGTAAAGTACTTCCAAGATGTTTAGGGCCCAGCACAATAACTTCAGTTTTATCTGAATTTAGCAACAGAAAGTTGCAGGTCATCCAGGTTTTTATGTCTTAAGAAAGGCCCGAAGGTTACTTACCGAATTAGTATCAAGGATAAATATAATTGGGTATCATCAGCATTACAGTGAAAATTAATATTGTGCTTTCTGATAATATTGCCTAAAGGAAGCATATACCGGATGAATGAAATTGGTCCAAGTACAGATCCCTGTGGAATTCCATAGCTCACTTTGTTATATATGGAGGACTCACCATTAACATATTCAAAATGAGATCTATCTGACAAATGTGATTTAAACTATTTTAATGCAGTTCCTTTAATGCCAATTAAATTATCCAATCTTTGAATTAAGATCTGATGGTCGATAGCATTGAATGTAGCACCAAGATCTAACAGAAAAAGTACAGATAGAAGTATCTGGCCCGCCCAGCTGATTACATTGAATTTCCTCTGGTAGCTTGTCTGTAACTGCAGCTTGGTGAGAGTGGAATTGCAGCTGCAGCAGAAAGTCTTTGGAGTATGTGGTCTACTGGTTGTCCAGGAGGCCCTATCCATTTGTTACAAGAAGACAGGTACTCCAGGCAGTAAAACAGGAGCACAAAAATCCACAAATTCCATGTGAAATCCATACTCCAGTGCTGTTGCTACTAAACACTAGTTAGCATCAGCTTTAGCTTTAGCTTGGTTAGCAAGTAGCTGTGGTTGCACCCACTCAAACACGCCACAAAGGTGCTTGGACTACAATAAAGCAGCCAAGGTCAGCAAACAATACCTCGAGGGTATAACAAAAACAGCACTCACACAACTCTCATAACTCTAATACAGCGTGGAAAAAACATACAAAGCTACTCTCTGCGCTGACTGGTCACCACACGAGCAGTGACTCGGGACCAGTATATATGTATGTATGCATGTATTTTAAACTTATCATCACAGTAAATGAGGGAAAGCTCAGTGTCTTATGAGTATAAATAAAGGTTGATGATGATAATTAAATCTTAACCATCAGATAGAGAGCTAGATGGATGGTGTAACCATCCTCTCTCTGTTGATAAAACTGAATAAGCATATGCATAATTAACAGTTTGACTACAATTTAAGCAGACCATGGACCAAAAGACTACGAAGCAACTGCATGGTCGTAGGCAAATTTCCAGTGTTGGAATAAAATCACGTGAGTTTGCTGGAGTTGTGGCATGCTCCTGCATATTTTAATACTCGGTCTGAGCAGTTCAAACTTTTTTTTCTTCACATAAACCTGGTAAGAGTCCATCGAATTAACAGATCATAAGGGTAATGAGTCTGTGTTTTAAAAAAACCTACATGAGTATAGGAAAGTTTTTTCAAACAGCTTGCCTTCAGAATTAATTTGCACAGCAGGTACTGATCCATTCTGAATGAGATACTCCATATTTAACTACACTGATACAGGTCATACTTCATGATATATATTTATACCTGACAGTGTGACCCGCTCTATATTTAACTACATTTATACAGGTAGTAGTCCTTTCTAAAATATATTTAGGTTTACCTAACAGAATGAGCTATTTCACATTTAACTACATTAACAGGTAGTCATCCATTCTGATAGATATTTATACCTGACAGAATTACTTACTCTCCACATTTAACTATTGTAAATGTGTAAATATAACATTTTTAAATGTAGAAGTCTTAATGTTACACATGGGCAAGGTCTTCGTTCATCCCCACTGGTGTAAAAGCATCTAATTCAGTAATCCAATATGCTTCACGTGTCAGAAGGGCTTCTTTCAAGGTACCTCCTCGTAAGGAAATTTGAACTCTCTCAATACCAGTGTACCAGTAGGAGGTCGGTGGATGTTTCATGTGATCAAAATGGATGGCGATTGGGCTGTGTTTACAGATTTGATAGCTGAACGATGCTCCGTCATTCTCATTTTCAAGGTTCTGGTTGTCATGCTGACATACACCTTACCACAAGGACATTTGATGAGATATACGACTCCAGTGGTGGTGCAGGAAATGGTGCCCCGAAAAAGCCTGCATAATGCAACTATTATGTTAGATACAGTTCAAACTTTCCCACGCTCCAAGCCTTCTGTTGATTGCTGAGAGCAAGTTAAGATATATCACTTGTGACTTGTACAATGTAGTTGTTTGTTGCAATGTTTAATATTGTGTCATTGTGATTGTAGCAGGACGAGATGCCTCATCCTTGCTTAATGCACGAGTGTGCTGCCTTGTTTTCATTTGAGCTCATTAGTCTATCACCACATGGGGGCACTCTATGGCTGCCATCCCCAAAAAGTTTTGGTTTATTTTTGCGTCTATTTGTGCCTTGTTGATCTTCTTTTGAGTGCAATCCCACTAACTCTGCTCCCTTACCCTTTCAGTGCTGAGAGCTGAAGGTGTTGGTCTTGGTGTCCTGGGTGGTGGTCTCCCCTTCCTGTGTGCTTTGTATATCCCCCGGTTTTGGTTTCCCTTACCCAAGGTGTGTTTGTTACATGTGACTCGAGTGACTTTAGTTTTTTAAAAATTTGAGATTCCTCTCATCTTTCATCAACCTCTCTCCCCACCAGTAAGCCTCCGCTCATGACAAGGTTCCCCTTTCCCTAAAATCCCAGTGTGTTTGGTGTTTATACTGGGTTTTAAGACATTTTGTAATGAGGTGTTGTTGATTATTTCAATTTAAACCACATGTCCTGTTTCTCTGTAGTTCAACGGACCTAAGTGCCTTGCTATTGGTAATATTGTTTTAATATTTCCTTGGGGTGAAATTCCCAAGGCAGCGTTGTCTGGCTTTCCATGGTTGCTAGTATTGGTACTCCCTTAAACTACCTCCTTTCAATATGCCACATAAGCCTAGTTACAAATCAATACTGGGACACTGTTGTACCAAATATTATGTGCGGCACTGAAACCTCATTAAAAATATGTCAATAAGTATAATAATTATCATTTTGTGTCACACAGGTACGGCTATGTCCTAAAGACACACCAAAAGACATTGTGAGTCTCAGGCCTTGAAACGCCATGACATGGCAAAGGGACAATGGCCCTTACAAGAATAAATTAATACAGCACTGCAAAGTGAATGGACAAATGGAAGACATTACTACCAACTGATGCCAAAATTAATCTATTTGTAAAAAAAAAATACTCAAGAGATCTCAGGAGTTCTGACTGCACTTTTAAGAGTAAAAACCTTTATAAAGGCCATCACAGTGGACAACTGTCATCAACACTCTACAAAGAAGAAAAAAAATCAACAGCAAGTCACCTGTAATTTGTAATTCTGTAATTAAAAAAAAATTACAAAGAAAGAAGGAAAAAAAACCTTCATGGACAAGGACGATGAATTGCTTGGAGCCACAGCTGCACCTGCAGAACAAGGGCCACCAGCATGGCTGAAAACACTACTGGTTCACCAGGCCCAACAGTTCCAACAACTCTTTACACCAGCTCTGCAGCATGTGTCTACAGAACAAAGAGCAACATCTACAGCAGTGCCTATAGTTCCCGGAAATCAAACCCTATATGGTGATGCAATCCCTCCAGAGGTTCTAGAGTGGCCCAGCATTCCAGTAGATACCCCATTTGCAGCAGAATTAGACATAATTTTGCAGAGGTCTCGCAATGCAGGCCCCCTTAATACCACAAACATACTGTACATGATTCAGCAGTGCAATGCAGAGACAAGCAAATGCCCTCAGAGCTCCACCCCAGCACACACAGCCATCCATGGAGGGCATGGCAACACTGGCAATCGACATGACATGATGTGGCAGCCACCCCATGAGGCTCCCAAAGTCAAGCTAGCTACGTGTGTTGGCAAAGAGGAGTGGGACTCCTTTCTGTTGCCTTTTGAGTGTCAAGCATGAAAGTATAGATGGACTAGTGCAGAGTGAGTTGACGGACTTCATGAATGTCTTCGTGGAACTGTTATACACTATGTCTGCTTCCTTCCAGAGCACATCAATGACTACTCACACAGCGTTTCAGAGTAAAAGACCCACCCACAACAGTCCACAGGAAGCTGGGAGAGCTGCGCCAAGTTAAGGAGTCTCCAGCAGACTTTGCTGAGGAGGTGCGACGCACCTGAACTATTGAAACTGATCTATTGCCGTAAGACCAGCTAGCTACTGATGCCTTTTTGAAAGGATTGAGGAAAAAATAGCCTATGAGGTAATGAATGGTGATCCACAATCCCTGACTGAGGCATAAAAGCTAGCTGAAGCCCACCAACATCATTTTAACAATTTAAAGGACTAATGGACAAAACAGAGCAACTGCATATGAAATTGGAACACCTGCAGCCTGTGGCAAGAGACTTTGGGGGTTTAGGGCCTTTGGAACACTCAGCACCATCAGGTGACAGAACACAGGAACAGGAGAGAGGAGGGGGAATGACATCTCATCTGTACCCTCAAAGCTTAAGAATGTGATCACCCAGTCCAAGCCAAACAGGTAGGGCCATCCGTTTTCACTCTGGGGGAACGGGCAACATTGTGAGAGAGTGTCCAAGATCACCTAGCCCTAGTCGCCATACAGGCAATAATACAGAAAGTTTTGGGAGACCTGCCATCAAGGGGGAGCAACTTCCAACCCCACAGTTAGGATGCACAACTAGAAGAGGTCCCAGCCTGCAAATTGAAATGACAGTGAATGACCTACCTGTTTTGGCAAATGTAGATACTGGTGCAGAAACCACAGTGATATCTGAAGAGGTCTACAACATGCTCCCAATAAAAGCCTAAAAACTTCTCAACCTGACCTCTCCCCACAGTGCTGAAGTTGAAAGTGGGATATCTGCCTTCGGTGACTTGGAAGTAACCCTGGAAATTGGAAGCTGGACATTCAAATAGTAAGTCATTGTTAGCCCAATCCATGACACTCTTCTCCTGGGCCTTGATGCAATGCAATTTGCCGATGTGATAGTCTACGCTGGTTGCCAGGCCTTTGTTGGCAAGGAGCCAGTGCCTACTCAGATAGTGAAAGGAGATGGTGAAGGCTATGCTGTGGCACGTGTGGTCTTGGAAGACAACATTAGCTTACCACTTGAAAGTGAGTGCCTTGTCTGGGGCAAAGTCAATAATCCAAAGCTTGGCCTCCCAGCAGTTTTGGAGCCCCTTAGCATAACTGAAGCTGTCTCCTCGGGAAGAGTGGCCATTCATATGGATCCTAGAGCTCCTTTCAGGCTCTGCAACCTCTTCAGCACCAAAGCATTCCTATCTCACGGAGTTTGTGTTTGTATCTTGGTCGAAATCTTTCCCAAAAAGCTCCTTGCCTTATGTGACTCAGAGAATAACCAGCAGAAAAGCATGTCAGGAGAGGAGAGCCGTGAAACAGCCAGGCCAATGGTTGGACAAGTGGAGGATCATCAGTTCTTGTTGTTCAGAGGAAGGATGGTGGTTTCCACCGGTGTGGGGATTATGGGCACCTAAATGGCCTCACACTGATGGATGCTTATCTGCTGCCTAAAATAGAGGAGTGACTTGATGTTCTGGAAGAAGCCACTGCCTTCTCCACCCTGTACCTCCAGTGTGGATACTGGCAGATTGCTGTGGACCCTAAAGACTGTCACAAAACAGCCTATATTACCTGCTATGGCCTCTATGAATACACCAGGATGCCATTTGGCTTCTGCAATACACCTGGCATGTTCCAGAGAGCTATGGAGCTGGTCCTCCGAGGGTTCCAGTGGAAGGCAGTTCTCATGATAAAATTATCTTAAGCAAGGGTGTGGACGAGAACTACAGCACTTGGCTGATGTCTTTGAATGTCTCCACTGCTACATCCTATAGCTGAAACTGAAGAAATGTCAGCTTTTGAGGGACAAGGTCCTCTTCCTCTGGTCAGTGGAAAGGGGATAAATCTCAAACTGGCACTGATCAAAGATGTGCAAGAGTGGCAGTCTCCCACAAACACTTAGCAGTTGCAAGCCTTTTTAGGGCAATTACAAACGCTGCTTTGTTCCTGCATTTGCTGAGCTTGCCAGCCCCCTGAACAACCTCCTCAAGAAAACAGTGTTTTAGTGGGACACGCCACAGCAGGATGCCTTCCAGCAATGGAAAAGAGAGACAGACTGCTGCCCCAGTTCTTGCTTATCTGGCATCCACTGATACTAACATCTTGGACACAGATGCCTCCAACAACAGCATTGGTGCAGTGCTATCACAGATTCAGTAGGGGGGTGGGGAAGGTTATCTCCTATGCCAGCAGCCATTTCACCGCTGCACAGCAGAAAAAATGTGTGACCAGACAGGAGCTGCTAGCCATCGTCAGGTATACAAGACAACTCCATCACCTTCTCCTTGGCAGGAAGTTTCTCCTCCAAACAGACCACAGCAACCGAACATGGCACCTCTGTTTCAAACATCCACAGGACCAATTAGCTTGCTGGCTCTAGAAGCTTAGCCAGTATGATTTTGAGACTGAACACCGCAAAGACTGCACAAGCAGATTTAAGGAAGATGTGGATAATGTGGTGTCTCTGGTCATCAGGTGGATCGTTGCACAGGAGACTGGGAACAGCACTGAAGGGCAACAGCAAACAGAGGCCAATCTACACACTTCCACAGTAAATTGGCTGCAACCTCTGAGCTGCCAGCAGTTGGCTACAGCCCAAAAGAACAACCTAGTGTTTTCCATCCTGCATGACTGGAAAGAATCGGGACAACTCCCAAACAGAGAGCAGATAACAACTAAAAGTCCAGCATTGAGAAAATACTGGCTCTGCTGGCCACAGATAGAGCTTCACCAGGGAGTGCTACATTACCACTGGGAGAATGCTGTCAGATATAACTCATCCTTGCTTTTACTTGTCCCTACCTCACTGCAAACTTGTATGTAATATCTTGTGCCCCTCCATCTGCTGTTCTTTCATCCTGTGGTACAGTTTGAGCAGGTTCTTCATATGCTTCACCATGTTTCTCACATATGTTGTGGAGTGTACAGCACACTTATGATCGTGGGGACAGAGGAAATGTCCACATCCAGGCGCTTACCCACGCATCGCCCCTTAAGTCGGCTAAAGGCACATTCAACTGTCATTCTTGCCCTGCTGTGTCGCTCGTTGAAATGTCTTTGCTGATCTGTCAGAGCCCCGGAGTCCGTGTATCCTTTGAGCAGCCAGGTTTGCAGGGGGTATGCAGGATCACCTAGCAGAATTATTGGGACTTGGACGCCATTGATCTCTTCAGTGTCCTAAGATAAGAGAAACATGATATTTATGAAAAAAAACTTTGACATGAACATTTTAACCCCTCTTTATCTTTTTATCAGCCGTAATATTGTGACCACCTGCTTGATTACATGCAATTCAAAAGGATATCCCTTAATAAAAATTAACTTCAATATATGTTGACAAGAATGCATATTTTTATGGCCCATTATTTGTGATCACAAACTGCAATATTAAAGTAACGTGTATTGTCATAAAAAGAAAAAGTGGTGGTGACTGAGGTAAAAACCTACCGCTGGAAAAAGCTCCCCTCTCTCTGCCATTGTGTAGATCCTGGAGAACCCTGGTGTTGTGAATGCTTCCAGGCCATCCGGTGTAGATGTTGGTGAAACTGATGAGAGAACATGTAATGAGTTGAGCATCCAAAATATGCAAAAATAATGAAAAGAATTGCCAGGTGGTAGTTACATTGCTAGTGCACTGTGATCAGGGTTAGTAACTGATAACCTTTACTCAGGTTACTGCATAGCTTCTATATATACTTTTACATTTCAATTAACTTATAAAAATGTGATTACACTGGTGATAAATTTATTTTCCTGCAGAAAAAAGTTCCTTTATACCACATTGGTGTGTGAGTGGTGGATTTACTTTAGTCCCTTCTTAATGTCCGTAACCTAGAGAGACAATCATCAGCCACATGTGTAAAATATTGTGAAATATATGTGTGAAACAACAATTGGAATTGTACTTAAGTGCAGTGCTTGTGTAAATATACTGTAAATTGGTATTTTATCACTGTACACATCCTTTTCATGTAGGTCTCATGATTACAACACTGTCTACTTTTAATGAATATCAATAGTGAGATAAAGGCAAAATAAATAGATATACAGATCTAAATAGATATATATATATATATATCAGATAATAATAATGCGGTCTGTTTAATGTCACATTCAATAAAAAGCGCAAATGTCAACTTCATGATGACTCCAGAAGAAAAGTTAGAGGATTTTTTTAAAGATGTTTTTTGGGGCTTTTTTGTGCCTTTATTTCAGGACAGGACAGCTGAAGAGTGGACAGGAAACAGGGGAGAGAGAGGCTGAATGACGTGTAGCAAAGGGCCACAGGTGGAATTGAACCCGGGTCTGCTGCGGTGAGGACATAGCCTCTGTATATGATCTATCGACTGCGCCACCGGGTACCCCAGTTAGAGGATTATTAAAGTAATTGAGTTTTATCCTCTGGTCATTATGAATGTCTGCAGAAAACATCATGGAAATACATCCACTGTTTTTGAAATATTTCAGTCTGGACCAAAGCTGTGGACCAACAGACTGATGCTGCCACCCATATTGAGACATGACATAGTTAAAGAAGCATTAAAGTGCTTTTTTGAGCATATATTTGTCACATGCCATTCATCATCATTGTGTCTATAGACAATATCTGTCTCTGAGTTCTCTGTAAAAGACCATCAAACCTTAGTACTACATTTAGTACTAAAGTTAGAACTATCATTTTTACTGTACTAACAACATAACACAGTCATATCACAAAAACGGTAAAAGCATCAAACCTGTCACATTATTCGTAACCTGAATGCAAAACAAACAAACAAACAAACAAAAAAAGCCCCACTAGTTTAAATACTGAAGGAGGGGAAAATTACAATCAGAAAAGCAGCCTGGCTGACCTATTGAGCACATTTACATCACATGGAAAACTTTACATTCAATATAAAAATTAAAACTCACTCATAAATAGTAGTTGTGATAAGGTACGAGAGAGACACAGTTCTCTGCCCCACAATCGATCAAGGTCACATGCAGTGGTGTAGTGCAGGGTATACGCAGGTATACGGGGTATACCCACTTATTTTTCAGTCTGCATTGAGTATAACCACCTCTAAATCCCCTCTGATCCTAACCGTAGCAAATCATTTACCCCAAGAGACTGTTTACAAAAGAAACTACCTGCCCATGGACTACTTGCAAGGTATTTTTTTCATGTGTGGATGGAGGAAGAAGAAATAGTTCACTTAAAATGCCTAATTATGTTGTTGTCTCAGCCTACAGT
>JAQLOL010000026.1:28109483-28120520 GCA_029783665.1 Naso thynnoides
ATCCAAAAATTTCAAAAGCTTTAAGTGGTATAATCCAAGTCTTCCTTTACATGTTGTAGGCACAATACTTCAAAAACTCTGTTATTCTGACTTAAAAGCTACTAAATCCAACTAATCCAGTACAAGGCTCCCTGTTGCGTGCCTGGTCAAGCATACCAGATATGTTTCATTTCATTGCTTTTTAGTCGCAAAAGCAGTGTCTTGGAAGTTTTGAACCTACAACCTGATAAAGAAGACTTGGCTTACACCACACATAGCTTTTGAGAGTTTTGGATTTTTTTAGACTGTGTCAGTGTTTTGAAAATGTATCTCTGTAGACTGCCAGCAAAAGCAGCTAAAGTCTATGGCTTGCGTTTTTTTTTTAAATCCGTGAACTATGGAAACTAAGGTTGAATAACTGAAAAAACATGTTTTTGCGATAAAATATTGCCTAAAACATTTTTGATTTTGTCGTAACACCAAGATGAGAAGCACACTTCCTCAATCAGTGTAGTTTGGCTTTTTTTCTGACCACCTTACATCAAACAACCAAGATCACGGGAGCACGCCACAACTCTGCAATACTCTAAAGTTTTTATTCCGACTTTGGAAACTTGTCTGTGAAATTGCAATTGCTTCAAATGTGGTTTGGTGTATGGTCAGCATAAATTACTTTTCATGACATTTTGTGTAACAGTTAAAAGAAAATGAACAGAAAGAGCTAAAAAAAAGGGAAGCATTTAATTTTGCTTATTAATTGGCAGTAATGTGACTAAGCAATACCATGTGATGGCATTTATAAGTGGAGATAATGCCTGTGCTCTTTGCACCAGAGAGACTGCTTTTTTGAAGTTCAGAATGCATAAACTTTTTTTAGAATGATGTCCACAGTCATCAGAATCTCACAACTCCACATGTAATACAATGACAAGGCATTAGAATACTGATTATTAATATTAATACTAATGGCCACAATGAATCTCTGTGTAACATTGTAATATAATATTACAACACTATATATCTATTATAATATTAATGAAAACTGTTACAAAAGTTTTCCGAACGTGATGGAAGAGGTAGCTCTCTCAATAAATGTTGAAAAAAAAAAGGGTCCCAAAAAAACGTGCTAACCCTCAAAAGTATAAATGGGTGCTGAATCCTTAAATCTTCAAACAGTAATTTTATTGCAGCAATAAAAACTAAATTATTGATTGGGTTGCTGTCCTTTATATTGTTGGCATGAAGCAAAAAAACAAAACAAGCAAACAAAAAAAAACCTAACTGTCTGCTGCTTGTTTTCTTGTTGTGCACCAGAAGTCATTGCTCATGCACCAACAAACTAGACCTGTGAATTGTTGTTGTCATCTCCAAATGACCCATAATGATCTTTGTAGAAACCAAAACATAATCATCTCTTGCTGAAGTGTCTCTTTTTTCTTGAATTTTTTTTGTGTGTGCAGCAGTTCAAGGCACTTTCAGTACAGTCACTGAAACAGAATTAGATGTCCTTTGCGATAAATACATTGATAATGAAAATAAATGTTTAAAGTCGTTTTGATTTTCTTCCTGCTTATTAGAAGTTTGAGCTTTGTTTGCCTGAAAATTCCAAATTTTCCCTTCTCACTTTTTCATGCTGGACTCGTGTGCGTTTCCCTTTGTTATCATGCATTTTAGACATGACTTGAGGGATGGCATTGTGAGTCTGTTAGCCATTTGACTTGATTTAGACGGATATATTTCATCTGTTGGCTGGATTGCGATAAGACCTGTAATAGATATTAATGACGCAGAGAGGATGAATCCTGGTAACTTTGGTGATCCTCTGAAATTTCCTCTCGAGCCATTAACAGGTCAACATTTGTCCAAAGACCTGCAAAACCAATAATGTTCCCCTCAGCTGTATTTTGTAGTCTGTGCTAATTGGCAAATGTTTGCTTGCTTACACGCTAAACAAGGATGGTGGACATAGCAAACCTTGTTCTGTGATTTAAATTTTTTTTTTTTTTTGCATTCTCCATTTTGTTTTCTCTTTGTTGTAATCTTTTGTAAAAGCTGAATCTAATTCCATCCAGAGATATTGCAGGAATTATATACGTAAAAATGCATGAACCAGGCCTAGATGGACCACAGTTGGTTAGCATACAAAGGCCTTTTGTTTTGTACTACTGAATGCATATACTAAATATTATAAGTTTAGGTGCTGTATTATGTAAATGCATTTCTTCTGCGTCAAGATTGCACTTCAGGCCTACAAATTGTGATGCATAATTCAGAAAGCCTTTCATTTTTATTAGCAAAAATCTTTATTGCTGCTTCGCCAACATGTTTTACAAATTCATATTAGAAAACTGCAATATTAAATTCAAATGTGGTTTCCTATAAATTCACAGCTCTGGACCCCCAGACAGTTTTCAGCCTACGACTTTGCTATTTGTGCTCAAACCATCCAGGTTTGTCTGAAATTGTCCAGTTCTCCCCTCCTCAGTCGTCAGGTGCAAACACCTTCTTGGGATGACTGCGTTGGTACTGAACGTGTCCTCTCTCCATTCCCTGAATGCCAAGTATAGTTTTCCCAAGTATAGTTCCTTCCCCGAGCTCTGTGTCTCTGCTGCTCTCCTCTCTCTCATACCTGCCCTACTTTCACACAGTTCACACAATTTACGAGTCTCTCTCTCTCTCTCTCTCTCTCCCTCTCTCTCTCTCTCCCTCTCTCTCTCTCTCTCTCTCTCACTTAGCAATTTTTGACTAAATAAAGGCAAATGTTCTCTTTAGAAAGGTGAATTCCCTTTACCCAGCAACCTTTACATGTTCTGTAGTGTTTCTGTACCCTGTTTCAACATGAATGGCAGTGAATGGAATTTGAAAATGGAGTCTGATATCTACTAAAGTTTACACATGGTCAAACCCCACCATTTTTAGAACGCTAACCATCAAACTAATGATGTTAATCTAACCTAGAAAGAATACTAGCCAATCAGAAAACTGACAGACTTTTGGTATTTGGGAATAACTGACCATAGAAACAATCTGCAGTCCCTCATCTGCCCACAATGCAATACATTGCTGTGTTGCTTATCATTGTTTTGAGTTTTTGGCCACATGTTGAAGGCAGTGTCCTTTGGGCTGCTGTTACATTCCACCTACTCTCTGTGTTTGTTGGAGCCTTTGAGTGTCAGTCATGTCCTCATCATACTGTGTGTCACAGTCAGATGGCCTCGCAGCAGCTCGCTGACTATTTTTTGTCTTTGAAAGGCCTGATTAAAAAAAGGAGGGGGTGAGCTCCTTTAATCTATAATGGAACAGACGTTATCATTATTGTTAAATAATGCACAGCGGCCACCAGCATCAAATATTAATAACTTATTGAACAGAGCAGATTCCGTTGACCTGCCTCTGGGCCCAAACCATAACTTTGAACAGGACCTGTGTGTGTGTGTGTGTGTTGTATGTGTGTGCTCTCTTATTGACAAAGACCACTGTAATATTGGGGTTATAAAAGCCCAGCAGGGATTTAAAATGTAAAAGTTGTTTTCGTTTTTTTGTTGCTTCTGCAGCTGCAGTAAATTATGCAATTATTCTCTTAATTCTGGTATTAGTTCATGTTATATGGACTTAGCTTAGCTCAGCTTATTCATAAGAGTTGACAGATTTTTCAAGACTTTCTGCTCCTGACCTCGTCTCATCTTATTAATATTTCACAGATTCTATCCTACTTACTCTCTGTCCTCAAAGTTGGAATTAATTCTACTGATGCTGTGACTGCTGGACTTCAGAGACCAAGTTGTTCAATAGCACAGTCAAACATAATCAATATACTGATGTGATAACAGCACAACAAAACAATGTGATGGAGAGGTTGTAGAAAAAAACAACCATTTCAAGAATCAATATCAAAAAAATTGAATGTTTCAAGCGCCTGGGTGTTATTTTGACTTTTCCGTCTCTTTCGAAATGATATGATGCGATGCCCAAATGCTTCACATGTGAAGTATTTGCGTGGAACCATGGCCGATAACCATGGTTGATAACAACAGGTATGGGTGTGTGGAGCGACAAGGAGACCAATGTATTCCAAGAACATTTCTTTGTGGTCTGCTACCTCTACTTCTTTCACTCTGTTTATTACAGCCATGTGTAACGATGCCTCTACCGCCACCCTCTGACCAAACTACGCTTTGCCACCTAGTAATGCTCCTAATTGCTATTCACCTTTTGGCAAGATTGAAAAGTTCTCTGTACATTCACTTTACAGTCAATGGAAACATCTCTGATGTTGGACTCTAAACCAGAGCTAAAAGAGGTTAAATACTGAACTAATGTTCATCAGGTGGTGACCCACAGCAGTTCATGTTCTGTCTGCTGTTTGCTACCACAGCAACACACCTGAACTGAACAGGTGGTCCTGTCAGTGTTGTGCTGTCGTACCCATATGTTTCCAAAATATATGAATCTGAATCTGCAGGTTAGAATAAATTTTACTGTCTAATAGAAGTAATTTAATTCAGCTTTTTAAAGAAAAGGTTTTGAATTTGTATGGCTCATTTTTAAGAAAAGTTACAAGATTTCAGTTCAGGTAAAGAAAGAAATATTAAAATGAAATGATAAATGTATTATTTACTAATGTTTGCAGATATGTATTTATCTATGAGGATTTTGAGGAAGATGTTTTTAAGATCTATTTCAAGGACTACAGGTGGATATAAGCAAATTAGCAACAAATGGCAAAATAGTCATTTTAATTTTTTGACAGGCAAAGCTGTATTCACAATGCTACATGCAGCAAAATAAAGCTGAACATTCTAAATGAGTTGTGAATTGCAAGATGACTTCACAGCTGAAATAATGATCATATTACCAAGGCTGACTCAACCAACAGGAGACCAATTACGTAAAAACTCAATGCATTTTACCAGCTTCTTTGTCAAAGAGGGCAAATTATATGTGTGAAAGGCACTCACTAAGTCAAACTGTGAACATTCATAGGAGCTAAGACACTGTTTTGTTTTGACAACAACTTGTAAGTTAACAGTATAACTGCTAAATAAAAATCTGCTGGAAATCTGTCTCTCTGGGTTTATGCGCAAATCTTCTTGGTTCTGCTTGGATTCTTTTTGGAGTTATTGCATTAATCTTTGAATCCGTGAAGACCTTGAAACCACAGCAGTAAAAAGGTGGTCAGGTGAACTGTCAGCTGTGAACTTTGACAATCTTCAGGTTTAACATTTTGTCCCTGCAGAGGTTCAAAACATATCAGATTTTTGCATTTGTTGGAAGGTTTGTTTGCAGCTCAGCAGAGACTCTGCTTGTCTTAGTATTTCCAAGTGTCTCTGTGGAAACACACACATTTGCCTCCTGCCAGAGTCGATCCATTTCTGCACCCGGCACACACACACAGACACACAAAACTAAAATGAAAAATAAAACAGGAGTTAACAAACATTTCGTCTGCCTTTCACTCTGCGAGCACAAAACATCCGGTATAAAAATCTATTTGCTGGACGGCCAGTAAATTGAAAGCTTTAGAGATGGTTGTCTAGCAACTGGGCGCCCTTTTGCCAGCCTGGCATTACAGCCAATTATGGTGGGCAGGACAAAATTGGTGTCGTCCTTTTTTTCTTCCCCTTTTTTCTGACTGCTGAATATCTCCTCTTTTTATTTTTCTTTTTTTTTCAGAAGTAAATCAGCCCTCACTGGAAGATATAACAACACTGTCGATATCTCTGCCTTTCACCGAACATGAATAGAAAGTGATGAAAACCGCAGCAGCAAAGTTGATGAAAAAAGCTTTTAAAATCGCTGTATTTTTAAATGGACTTCTGTGAGGCTTTTGTTTGTGTTTGTTTCCTGCTCTGTTGTCGTGTCTGTAATGACATAAATCAAGCATCTGTTTTCTGTCGTTTGACAAATGCTGTTACACACAAAACTCTGTTGCCTCATCATCCAGTTTCTCATATTATCATCGTTCATGCCGGGACTTGCTCGCTTGCTCATTTTCTCAAAACACGATCCAGAAGTTTTGTAGCAAAGGAAAAAACTGCAAACAGTCCCAGAGATAATGCAGTTTTTCACAATTAGATTGCAGCAGGCGTGTTTTGCAGCCCCACCTAGCTGCTGGGGGGACACTGATGAAAACTAATGCTGTAATTCTGCTCAGATATTGCCACCTGACTATTAGATTTTGCCCTTTCTCTTGTATGGGGGCCAATGTGCTTGTTGGTTAACTGAATTAGCTTCTGTGTGTTATTGCTTTACATTCTCACCCAGAGGACAGTTTCAATAATCAGCCAGGGAGGAGGAGGAGGGCGGGGGTGAGGAGGAGTTAGATGGGAGAAGAGAGGGGTGTGGGCTGGGGGGTCACCAGCCAACCAGCCCACAGGGCCATGAATCAGCTCTGCAGTGCAGAGGCGCTGCAGTGGAACAACAGAAACATTTTCACTTCAGTCAGGTTTCTGCCTCCCAGTCGTGTTTCAACAAAGACACAAACATAAAATACAAATAATGAATCTGATCAGTTGTGAAGATCCTTTTCAAAGTTTCAAAGAACTTTGCTAGAACAAGATAAAGCTGGGACCCATCTGTGATGCTGAAGTGTCCCAATTCTAAGTCTCAAATAATTCCAATCAGCTTTTAAATCAGATTTGCTATCACACTAACGAAGTGACAGAACTCGGTATTCCAACAAATGTTCATGTAGTTAAAGCATTCTTAGTGGTCTTGATGTCTGTGTGCTCACGAGAAGCTTGGCTGATGTTCCCTCTTTTTTTTGTCAGAAATTGCTCCAGTGGAAGAGAAGATAAAGTTCTCATTTTCTCCTAAAGAACTTTAAAAGAAAGTATCTGATATTTTTTTTACTGATAAATTGTGATATATAATTATGTATTTCAATCTTTGCTGATCCATTGAGGGAAATTCAGAAGCTTGCCAATATTAAAATGATGTCCACCTTTCTCAGCTGCAATATTAAAGAGAGAAACACAGTCATGTGTCAATAATTAAATCCAACACTTCACATTAATCTGAAATCGGTCTGTCTGTATAGGAGTACTTTAACTTTTGGTACTTTAAGTATATTTTGATGTTGATAGAAGATTTTTTACACACTGTTATATTAATATTTGAGTACTTCATCAGTCTGAGGCTCCACCTCTCAATTATTGTCAACAATGATCACTGTGAAAAATAATCTTAGCCGAAGAATTTTTTATCATCCTGGTTTTGCCTCTCTGCTGTCATTACTGACTGTGTTCTATGAAAGTCAGAGTAGAGGTTCACCAAAGGTCAATATAAGCCACTTTGTGATCAGTTTTCATGATTACAGTGCTGCCACCAGTGGCTAGAAGATTAACTGCAACAAGCTGCTACTGTACATCACTTACTGTTCAACTGAGTTGTTTTTCTGTGTTCATTCTGTCAATTAATATGGGAGTGACGGAACGTGCCAGTACTAGGTTTGGAAATTTTGTGGAAATTTTAAAAAATGTGATATTTTGATGTTAAGCTTGAATTTAATGACTCTGTCTAAGGTGAAAGTGTCTTTCTGCTGCTATAAGCGTCATGCGTGCACCAACACAAACTTAAAGCACCTAAGGTATGACATCTAATTAGTACATAAAAAATAGTTTCTAGTTATTTTAGCCTGCATGCTGCCATTTAAAAAGTAAACTTAATTTAGTCTTTTTTTGCAGTTTCAAAGCAACACAAAGTCAAACAAACAGGCAGTTTTGCCCACAATCAGACAGATCCGTATTAAAAGCTGAAAAAAGCTCTGAGTAGAATCAGCTATGTTCAGGTGTGCATGCCTTTTCATGGCAAAACACACACATACACACATATACACATTTTAAAAAAAAAATCAGATTTAGTTCTTTGCTCTGAGGCTCTGCAGCAGCTGCCAACTGTGGAAGATGGCGTGGGGCTTTTTGACTTTCTCTTTAAGAGAACCACTCCAGTTCAGAGCCGTTCTGCTCGGCTGCGAGTGATGCGACACTTCGACAGGCTTCTCACTGAGCCGGAGGAGGATAAACAGCGAGCTGAAAACCACGCAGACAGCCTCTCACCTTAAAAACACACCTGAGGTGGCAGCAGGCGCTCCTCCGAGTCAAACAGCCTTTTAATCTCGCTCTGAGGCGCGTCACACTCGCTGCAGTCGTCCGCCACATTGCAAGGCATTTTAATCATGCTGGGGATGTATGAAGTGGCGGGGGCCACCGGGGTTCAGATTGTGTTCAGATTCACTTCAGAAGGTTGAGCAGACAGAAAGGAGAGATAATGCCGGGATTATGAGAGTTCTCGTCACAGAGCCAGGTGGGAAACTCTGCATTTGGTCATCGCCATGACAGACATCAAGCGAGGTCACGACTTGTGTCAACCACAAGGCGAACGCTCGCATGCGTCATTATGTGTGGGCTGCAGCCTTGAAACCATCGGCTTCCTGGCCTCCAATTGTTCAGGCTTTTCACAGTCGACACAGAGCCAGAGCAATTACTCACAGCTCAAAGAGGCTGTGTAACAGGAAGGACAACTGTCTGTCGCACTGAAGCTCCCAGTGTCCAAACATAGTGACGGACTGTGTTACTGTCAGAGACTCGATGCCATGTGACTGCAGTCCGTTACCGTGCAGAGATGACGGATGACCATCACCAAGAGAAACACATCCTGTTGTCAAAGTCAAGCCATCATAATGTGAAAAGAGCTGATGCTTGGATCCACCAGGGGGCGCTAAAATAGGCAAGTTACAAACGCCAGCCCACCAGTGAACAGAACAGAAAGACTTTATTTTAATTGAATAAAATTCAACAAAATCAGAAGTGCTTTTCCTGAGCAGTGCATTTTTTTTTAAAAAGAGACAAATTAATTAAAAGTAGTAAGTAGAACAATAAACAAGTATGTAACTTATAAGAATAAGATATGAAGACAAATAGACATGTTTTATCTGACTTGCAAAAGATGCTACACGCAAAGTGCAACTTTATGTTTCAGGTTTGATTTTTGTACTTTGCAAACAAATTTTTATCAAGTTAAGTACTTCTGAAGTTTAAGTTTGAAAAATAAAGTTACATTTTCAAATTTTTATCCCCACAGAGCCGAGAAGATGCATTTAAATGATCTGAATCGTCTTCCAGATCAATAACTTGAGGTCTGATGATTCTGACAAGAAAAACTCATCATATGTGAACCAGGAGCTTCTGAGCAGTTTAAGAGACTGTGACCTTTAGTCGGGAAACACTCCCTCAGTGTTTTCCTTCATATCTGTGAAGCATGGACGTTGTGTTCTCTCTGTGCTCAGCTTAGAAGGAGGAAAATAATTACTGCGGCTGTTGCTCGGGTCACACGCCAGCTAAACGCTGCGACTTTGTCGACTGTTTTAAAGCTAATGTTTGCTGAGGCAGAAGGTCGCAGCAGCGGGCTTGTTATGGAAACAGAAATGCAGCCAATGAAGGGTGCCGTGTAAGGAATAAAAACTGTATGAGAAAAATGTTCAAAATTTTGGTTGTTTTCTTACACTTTTATCTAAAGATTCATCATATTGATTAGTTGTTTGTAGATGGTTAAAATTAAGCTTCATTCTAAATTATTCACAACATTAAAATCTATAATTCTGTCTCTGGCATTGTGATTAATTAATGAGGAGCCGAATGTGAGGTGAATATTTTGAGTCTCAGACCTTGCTGCAGGTGGCAGCCATGTTAATAATTCAGAGATGAAACTGGCAGAGTGAGAACACTCAAATAAGAATAATGAAAGTCTTCATGTCTATATTCCAGAGTTTCCTCATGCAGCTGCAGGTGAGGCGGCCGGGCCTCGCACATCATATCGCTGCACATGAAATATTAAAGAGCCGTCTGAGATGAACAGCCTGGTTTGTATCAGCAGCAGCAGACAGAAGCTGCCGCAGGAAACAAAGAGGAGCGGGTGTTTGGAGAGCTGAAGCTCAAATGGTAAGAGAGAGGGTCGCTGGAAAGACTTCCTGATGAGAAAATCTGAGATTCCTGATTCATCACTGAGGCTGAGCGATGATGTGACAAGTGCTGAATGTCTGAGCAGTGACGTGTGCAGTCAGCAGGTACAATGAACTCCCACAGAGAGCTGAAAGAAATCCCCCCCAAAAAACAGTATGAAAACTCTATTCAAAATCACTTTACACAAAAATAGGCCTGACTAAAAAAAACAGTTGATATAAATGTATCATCAAAACTGCTGTGTGGCTTATTACATTTGTCTGCACAGAGAGGTTTAAATGGTGAAACAGAGTTGTTTAATATTTCTACCAGTCTTTTAATTTGAAAGGAAATAAAAATTTTATTTCTAAGCAGTCTTAAACAAACACCCTTCTTAACAAAGGTTGTGAGTTTCAAAATATAATTGAAAATTTGTGTTACAAATCCTATAGTTTAAATATGATGAGTTTTTCACAAACTGCTGGCTTGGTAAAATTTTATTATGAATCCTTAAACAATTCCTTAAAAGATATTTTTTCCTTGAGTATATACGTGGTTGGCTTTACGTCAACATGCTTAATCTTTGTTATCTTAGTTGAAGATTTTTCCTTTGAAGTAAATTAGAATTTACTCTCAGAGGCACCTAAATTCCTGTACATTTTCTAAGTATCACTGATGTAGCTACAGCATTTATTTTACAGTCATGCAACAGACAATTTAGGAAGGCGCAGTAACTTCCACCAGTGGTTGCAAGCAATAAATAAGCAATAGAAACAAACAGTGATGACGAAAATGTGGACAAACTTTCTTTTAAACTCTGTTCTCCAGGCTGCGTCTGTCTGGCTGCTCGACTTCTGTTCAAACTTTTCAGAGTCTCCTGGTTATTTGGGTTCAAGTCCTTCCTAAAAGTGGCTGTTTTACCACTGGAACTGAACAAACAAGCAGACACTGAGCGTGGGTCAGTTGGTGTCTGAAAGGTCAGCAGAGTTGGTCACTTTTTCTAATTGGCCCCCTCACAAAAAGCAGCCGCCTTGTTGTTCTGACAGAGAACGACAAACACACACAACAGACTGTAAATGAGCATTAAAGACACACGACCACGTCCACTTTCAGAGGACGA
>JAQLOL010000026.1:28142671-28153065 GCA_029783665.1 Naso thynnoides
CACTCGTTCACATTGCGTCCACTTAGGCATCTGTGTCAGGCATAAAAACACACAAACATTTAGGAAACTATTATTAGAGTATTATTAAAATATGCATGTGTCAGTTTGTTTTATTCTGAAACAAGAAAGAAGAAAGACCATTTCTCCATTACAGCTAAGAAGAATGAATAGTTTGTTCTTGTATCGTGGATGATGGATGCAAACATCATTCTGCCCTGTGTTGTTGCATTCACACCTGTGGGTGCATTATAGAAACCACAGCACCTCTTCAAAGTAAAACTCACCTGCAGTGAAACACCCACATGTGCAGCAGTTTCTGAAGACATTTACAGTCAAACATCAGTGACTAAAGTGAATATGTGTCAGCTTAGACTTGAATTTCCAGGAGTGTATTCGTTTTCACATTGGCTTAGTTTATGCGGAGACGGTTTCATCGAGGATCAGTGAACTTCATCACCGCTCACGGGATTTAAATCGGAATTCCTACTTGCCTTGCTTTTAGATTTATTCCCACTCCATCCGTCTAACAGAAATGTTAGTGTTGACCTCCTGCATGGATCTCTGCTCCTCATTGGCCGCTCAGATGCAGCCTTCGGGTTCAGGATGGGCGGTGTTCTGCTCCTGTCAGCCAGATTCATCCAGAGAGACACATGGAGGCGGAGGAGAAGTTTTACAGCTTCATTTGTTGGCGAGGACAAATCGGCCCAGATCTCCCTGGTGAGATTAATGGCACGGCAAATCATGGCTCATGTTGCCTCGGCGACAGGCGTTCCCCTGGTGCCGTTCCTCGTGGCTGCAGCTCATTTAAAAGCTGTATAATCTCAGTGGTGACGGTGACGAAGCAAGGAAATCGCATCGCTGGACCAGGACGCCTGACAGCTGCATTAAGGCCTGCCAGGGCCGATTCGTGCCCACAAACCCCCCCCATCACCCCCCATCACCTCCCATCCCCGAGCATGCCTCACTAACTGAGAGTGGCTCTTGTGGAGGTTGCTGGTCTCTGTGGAGATAAAGCAGAAGAGGCTGCTGCTTCACCCTGCTCTTCTCCATCAACCAAGATTCTTTATTCAACCTTCATTTCACCAGAAAAACCTGCAAGTGCTGAGCTGTGAACGCTGAGTGACAGACTGCACTAAATATTAACAACAAAAACAACGGGTACGGCATATGAAATGAATAAATGTTACTCAGAAAATCATATATAAACATTACACCTGATAAACACTGGTATTGTAATTGCATGTGTTCGCAAACAGTAGCCTGTGTAGTGTTGGCTAATAAATTGCATCTCTGACACTGTCCAATGCAAAAAAATTATTCTGATAATCCCATGTAAAATTGCACTTATTTATGGATTTTTTTTTTACATTTATTCTCCTCTAAAGGAATGATTTTCTTTTGAATTAAAATTTCAGATAAAAAAAATTAGAGCAGTTAATCAAAACTGATGCACTGTAAAAGATTAAACTACCACACATATAAAGGTAATAAAACTAGCTCAGTCTTGACAAACATTAAGTACATTATACATTAAGGGTCCATAATATAAAAGTACATGTTGTTGCCAGTGAACATATATATATATATATATATATATATATATATGTGTGTGTGTGTGTGTGTGTGTGTGTGTGTGTGTGTGTGTGTGTGTATTATTATAAGTAATTATACATATTACATTGTATACATTATATACATTATGTATATACATTGAATGTAGAATTTCGTATAGCCTGTATCCATCCATGATAAACACTTTTTATAAGAATAAGTTATTAATTAAGAGTAAGACACCTGAGGGAAAGCAGAAAAAATTCCATTGAAAAGGATAAAAAATCTGTGCCATGGCTCCATAAATCCCAATTTTCAGCAGCACATCAGTGTCAAGAACCTGAGAAGCTGATGTTGATGCTGTTTTGTATTCAAAAATGTGAACCCTGTTATGTTTAATTCAGCGTTCACTGTAAAATCATTAAACAACATTTCCCCCTCAGAGAAGTTGGATTTTCTGTCTGCTTTGAACAGCAGAGCTCAACATGGAGGCCTTCCTGTATGTTCTGAGCTGCAGGGCAGAGCATGCACACACAAACACACAGACACACACACACACCCAGGGCTCTGTGGGAGTAGATTGGGAGCCAGCTTGATTCATGATTTAATATCTGTTGAGGCGTTAAACAGAGCACAGGGAAAGGTGAGAATCCCAGATGAAGAGCGAAAGCAGAGCTGAACTGGCTGCTAACAGGATGTTGTGATGTTTCTCTCCACCTGCTGTGACACATGCTCACTCTCCCTTTTTGCTTCCTCTTTTGCTCTCTCTCATTTGAAATAACAAGTTAGTTCACAATAATTAAAAGTTTATCAGCTGCAAAGGTAGCATGAATACAAATGAATACACTTAAGACAATAGGGGTGGGACAAAATATCAGTACTGTTATCCAGACTCTTGAGATACGATTATCGTATCGCTGGCACCAAATATCGATATTTTAAATAAAATAACACGTCATATTCAGATTTCTCTGCCAATTTGACCCATCAGAGTCAGTAGTTCGAGACTTGGCACTAATGTCATGAATTTGGTCAACATCAACGGAAATTAATTGGCTGAAGAAGACGCTGACAGCAGGATGATGACCGACGGCAGAGACAAGACTTCAAAGTTTCAAGATCAACGAGATGCTTTCTGGTCTAAAGTCTCAACCCATTTTGGCTTTTACAACATCAATGGGCAAAACATAATTTTGCTTTCATGTACTTAACGTAGGCATTTTGTATTCTTCAGTTAGACAGATATAGTGATGTATCGTTATACAAAGGTCTTGCCAAATACCGTTTATCGCAGAATCGCTGTTTCGTGGTATTTTCGTTATCGCTGGCCACGTATTGCAAATTGGTTTTTTTTATCATGAGTTACCTTGTGGTTCCCATCCCAAAATGCTAAGCAGAAACCAACAGGTGGCGTTCTAACAGAAACAAAATGCTGATACTTTTATTTTGAAGGCAGCAACAACCATTCTTATACGCTACGGCTCTAATCTATCCAGCTGTTGCACTTGCGGTGGGAATCACTTTGTGTTCCTCATTCAGACAGTGTTATCCTAATTAACAGCACATGCGTGAAGTATAACGGCTGATAGAACTGTGGGAGTCCCACATTCACATCACTTCCAAAATCTAATTAAGTGATTCCATTTCTGTTTAATAAAAGCCTAATGTGCAAAAATGGATTCGTTCAGTGGGAGTGAAAGTTCAGGCAGTTGTGTGCAAGCATCCGTGAGGGCAAAGTTAAAAAAAAGGGCACACGTGATAAACTGTTTCCAGGGTCTATTACAGTTGATTACATCAATGATGCAGGTAACAGTGGTTCATCAGTGAGTCACTTGAACCTGCAGTCTGACTCTGACTCTTCTGTCATTAACAACCAGACTGCAGCTCTGTTCTGCTCTCTGAGCTGCAGGCAAAGTCAGCCACTAAAGAAACGGGACAATTACACACATAATGAACACTGCCGAGAGGAGGAATTAAAATTTAAACTGAGCCAGGTGTACTGCTGAATGAGAGAGAGAGAGAGTCAAATGTGCTGCCAGCTTGATGAAATTAGACGGACTGACAAGAGGAAAAGGCGGGACTGAATAAATAATCAAACTGAATTAAGGCGAGATTTAGTCCGACTCGCTCTGAATTTAGATTTCTCTTCATTAGCAGCCAGTTTCGAGGTCAGACAGTCGAAGTGATTATACAAAGAGATTAGTAGTGTGTGAGTCGTCGGGGGCGCTGGGCGTTTCCCAATCTACGTTTTACAGTTCAAAATACTTTAATGAAAAAATGTGCCATGATAAAAGAAATGCTGCCTACAGTCTCTTTAGTCCTTTTTTACTGTCTCTGTCTGTGTGGTCCCTAACATTTTGAATGTTCAGCTTTTTCCGGTGGCCCATGCTGAAATAACTGGATTTGAAGGAGAAGATTTAAACCCTGAGAAATATTGCCAGATTGGGCAATTTATCACCTCTTAATATAAACTAGCCTCTTTTCAGGCCACTGGCCTATTTGAATAACTTTGGTGTCATAATTAAGGAACGATTTGTTCAGATGTGTAAGTATCAGTATGTATGTAACTGGGTGAAAGTAAATCAAGATGGCAGATAGCATAGATGAAAGATTTCATTTCCGCCTAAAAAATAAAACTTTAGAATGAAATCCCTCCAGAATGATGCCGTTTCAGCTCCAAATCTCTAACAAACCATTGCAAAACATCTGAACATTACCGGTGTCGAGTTTGATGCTGATAAAGTGAAGTAGAGCAAAGTAACAGAGGTTTTGGCTCAGACTATTCAGGCGAATTGGCCAATTAAATCCATTGAAACACATTTGGGGCATGTTGTAACACCGTCTTGTGGTGACTACTCGGCAGTGGAATTGCCAGCTTGAATGACTGACACCTCTATTGAACAGTCAGAGCCAATGAAATCGAGGGGCAGTACTCAAATGCAGGTCAACAACACCACTGGCTAATTACAAGGAAGCAAATGCATTGTGAGCCAATCAAATGCCACTTCCTCTGCCTCTTACAATGGGTCCACTCGTTTTGGGGCTGCCGGTAGGGCTGTGACGTATCGGCTGGGTGGAGTTTGCACTCCATTTAAACCGGGCCTTCCCGGCAGGAGGCTCCCGACCTGCCCGCTCAGAACCAGCGACAACGACCGGCAAGCACGCGGTTGCAAACAAACAAACAAGACACACACGGTGGAGCAAGACGACCAACCAAATGGATAAACAGTCAGTTCAATTTTGAGATGCTAAATCAGATTCTTCAAAGAACCCACAAAAAGCAACCTGGATATTCTCGCTTAATGTCATTTGTGTATCTGGGTGGTTGACAACATTGTTGACATAGTCTCATAGTAATTTCTGAATTTATTCTGTGCTCTCTGGGCTAATTAAATTATTTGATGGTGAAGTTGTGTTCGGTGCGTGTGAAAATGGCTTTTATGTACTTGTTGTTGAGTTTGTTGTTTAATTGGTCTTTCATTGGTGTGCACTATGACCATGCTTCTACATGATTAGGAGCCATTTAATATCACTAAATAAGTTATTTACAGTTCTGGCTTGCAGTGCAGTCATTCATAAAACTATCAGTGGATCACTCATACTAAAGAACAGAGCCCAAACATAATAAGATTTGGGGGGCTGATGACGATACCGATGTTAGGGAGCCAGAAAATTCCAATAACACATATATCAGCTGATAATACACACATAAATATCAGCTGAACCTGGTTAGCAAATACTTGTGACAAAGATATGTAAGGAAGCAGGATACCTTAACTTCACTGACTGACTGTTAAATAACAGACCACCCTCCGCTGGATAAATTATACAATTACCCCATTTTAAATCACTTGTTCAGGCATTTTTTCCAGCCTTAAAATACAGTTATATTATCCATGCCCATCAAATAACATATTCATCGACACTGATATCGGCCATTAATATCGGCAAAACAAAATATCGGTCTGGCTCTACTGAAGAGGCAGAAGAAATATAAAAATCCGGTGACTTTAAGGATTTTTCATGGAAGTAAACTGGAGATTTACATCAGAGATGTTAGGAAATTTGATCACATTAAATGATTTATTGTGTTCGGTGTTTGCTGAGATACAGCACAGTGAAAACGTCACGCCACCTTACAGATTAAAACATAAAACAAAAGCACTTTAATTGCTTTTTCTTTTGATATTCAAGGCGGTTTAGAGCAGTTGGCTGCTTTTTTTATCAAATGTTTGTTCAGTTTTGAAGCTTTAGAGTCTTCAATTTTACAAACACACCAATTAAAACATCTGCAAGTAATGATTGAAATCGTACAGAATTTTGCAAATCTTACTGTTTGTACATAAAAGAACCAGAGCAGAGAGTTGGGTTCACTGAAGTTAGAGCTGCCTCATAGCTCTCTGCCTCTCTTCAGTGACCTTATTGTCTCTGAACTATAATTCAGAGGTCTTGAGTTAAGCGTCCTTTTGATCTCAATGATGTTATTAATCAACCCCCAGAGGAAAGGAACCACTAATGACCTTTATAATAAGAGGGCCGGAGTCAACATGCTTCTTCCTCTCCCCTCTTCACCCTTAGTCATGCACTCTTCCTCCTCAGCTGTTGCTCCTTTGCCCTATCCAGTCCACATTTTCCCTTTTTTTCTGTTCTTCTCATCTCCATTACTCTCTGACCACCTCCAGCCTTCCTTTTTTCTTTCATCATTTCCTCTCACTGGCTCCCCTCTTTGAATTTATTTTGAAATATGGCTGAAAGTCTGTGTGTTTTTTTTTTTTTCCATTTTACTATTTGTTAAATGGTGCTGCTTCAGGTGAAAGTGTAAAGAGCAGCTTTCACATTTTCCTCAGCCGATACATTCGTGCCATGAATGCTTGTTTGTGAATCTCACCTGCAGAACAAGCTTGTATCTGTCCTCTGGTGCAGCACATACAAGCATTTTCAGATGTGTCCCCTTATCACATGGTTTTCCTTCAGAGAAACTCCATGAGCATTTTCTGGACTTTGAGCTCCGTACCAGCGTCTCCTTCAGCCCTCAGAGGTCTTTGTCACTCGCATGAATACAATTGTTTTTATTAGCAGCATCTGAATCCAATTCTGTTGTTTCTCTTGGGACAGTAGCCACTTGAAACAGCTTTTAAGGTGTCTTAATGTGGTGCAGCATAAATCAACTTAATATCTTTTCATTAAGTTCCATTCAGCGTGCTTGCACGTGTTTTCCTGTAATTTCTCCATCCTTGTGTTTGTGCGTGTCTCCCCGATCTTTCTGTTTGTTTGCTTGTTTGTGTGTGTGTGTGTGTGTGTGTTAGTGTCTGAGTGTGGCGACATAGTTCTGCTTCCACAGATTTACCTGCATAGTTAACCCACATCCCCTAATGAATGACCTGCAGTATATTGACACAATTTATCTCCCCTAACTCTGCCAGATAGTCTGTTTCCCTCAGTAGCAACAGCACTACGGCCAAGGCTTTTTATTTATCAGAATTTAATCCTAATATGTGTTCTAGTGTTTCTCTGTTTCTTCCTCTTCAGTGCCATTCCTTTTGCGGTAAAAAATCTCCTGAAAACCTTCAGTGAAACCTCCGGTTCTTTAGCCTGCCTTTTTTATAGGTCAAGGAAGCGAAACCTTGCGTATAATTCATGATGTACATAAACTTAGATAAAAAATACATATTCCATTTATAACGCAGAGCTAATGAACAAGTTTGCATTTGAAAGGTACCGTGATATTTTGTGCAGAGAAGAAAATCATTATCCTGTGGGTCTACGCACACTGAAGACTCAAACTGGTTTTTGTGAGCTTGTGTCATGGTCATGCTGTTTAGGTGTGAACCTAACACAAAGTCTGGAATCAGCGGCAGCCAAGTAACTAGTTCTTAGCATCTAACCCAATAATGAGACACTGGAACATTTTATGATTGGTGACATTTCTATACAAAACATTCCTGATTTAATTGGCCTTGAGGCCGCTAAAGTGTCTCCGCACCTAGGTGCTGACCCTGAGAGCCAGCAGTCCATAACAGTGGCTTCTTTTTTCTCCATCTTATTATAAAAAGAAAGTGTTTTGCACAACACTGTTTTAGCTCCCAAAACTGGAAAAAAAAGTTTTAAATAGTTTTTAGGAAGTCACATAGCGACAAGAAAATAACCATATCCCCAAACAACAATGTCAGATGTGTCTCACAGTCCTCATTATTTAGCGTTGGCTATATGCATAAAAAGGCTTTTAAAGGGATAAGCTCTATTTTCCCTTTTTATATTTTGCTTCCCTCCCAAGTTCGGGGCAAGAAGATAGATACCATTCTTTTGACTGTGCGTGCAGTAACGAGGAAGAGACGGGCAGAGCTAACCCACTGCTAATTAACTTAGCTCAAAAACTGGTAGTCAGTAAACAAGCATTAACCTGCTTCACCTAAAGTCATCAGATAAAGGTTCAACAACTCTAAATGGTCCCGTGAGCTTGTTTTGTCTTGTTTATTTACCACGTTGCGTTGTGTTATATGTTATTTGACTCAGATCAGCACTTCATGTAATTTTAGAATCAAATACATAACGAAAGTAAAACCACAGGGTGCATGTGCAAACCACCGCGGATGTGCTCATAAGTAGGTCAGCAAAACAAAATGTCTGTTTATGAGTAGATTGCAACTACGTGGCAGTTTTTGTAAGAGCAGACGAGGATGAATTCCTCTGGACCTACCAAGAACCCCAACCTTTTGAACCAAAATATACAGAGGAGGTACTACATGTTTTAGAGGCTGAGCGGAAAAGAAGAGAGGCTGAGGCAGTCGAATTGCCTGGGGCCGAGGAGATAGTCAGAACTTGTTGATGGTGTAGATGTGGGCAGAAATCGAGTGCTTCTGCTGCACTGAGGTGGACTGAGGTGGTGCTGCCATGACGAAGAGTACAGTGCACAAAGAGATTGTATCACAACGAACGACGCTTCTCCAGCTTTAGTAAATCCTGCAGTTGTTGAAACATTTTTCCGTCTACCCATTTGTACGTGAAACGGGAGATAATCATGCCTCACCTTAATAACTGGATTCAGTCACTTTTCACTGCAGGTTTCCCTCTGATTTATTCAAAATATAATGGGGCTTAAATTGCTTTAAAACAAGAAGAACATTGTGTGCAATCTGTTTTCTCTCTCTTTAACATCACAGAGGTGAAATGAAACTGACTTCAGGCAAAAGATCAAATCGAGCAATGAACTGTTCGTTTAGCTTTGGCAGATTTCTGCATGCTGTTTATCTGCCACCTTTGCTGCTCGGGTTGAAGCGGCTGAAAGAGATCTGCAGCCTCAGTGGGACGATGCGGTTAAAAGAAAAATCAAACTGAATCAAACCGTGGGTGTAAAACTCTGCCTGGAGGGTTAAGATTTAAATAGAGGCATGTCTAAGGAACATATACATACACATGGAAACACAGACACTGTAATATACCATCGCTTTTATTTTTGACTTTTGGAGTCAGTTCAGATCAAAAGGAAAGGAAGAAAGAGATGGAGACGACAGGCAGTCGTAAACGCGCAAACTAAATCTGGCACCATAAAAGAGAAGCAGCAAGAGAAGGGTTGTTTCTCCTGCAGTCATGCCTCTGTCTGCACATGGTTTAGTAAAGACCAGAGTGACCAACCAAAAATCTCTGAACAGAAACATTAGATAAGACTAAACTTTAGTGATCGTTGTGAGAGAAATCTTGGTCCCGTTTCAGGGATTTCTTGGCTGATGGTTTCACCCTGAAACTTGATATAATCTCTCAGCAGGTGCGAAGCAACCTGCTGATATGAGCCTGCTGTTAGAGCCACCACACACATCAGACAGCACAGCATCGTTCCATTCATGCCAAATACAAGTCTCTGTTTTTATATATTTGATTTAGCAGAGGAGGACGAGGAAAGACTCATTACATGTTTCAGTTTGTCTGTCATTTCTCTTAAGAGCCTGAAAGTTTTATCAATATACAGTATCACAGTCAAATTTTCTGGGTCAGCTGAACAGCCATGACATAGATAACTTCTCAATGGTGTTTGTAGAAAGAGAGAAAGGCAGCATTGCTTTGTGTGTGAGCTGAAAATTAAAGCAAAATATGGAGCGGCAGGTGTTTGGAAGATGCTGACAATACAGTCTGATCTGCAGCGCAGCTGAGTTTTTATATCTCGGCCGTCTCAAGACTGCAGTTAAAGCCGTAACATGTAAAATACTACTTCAATAATAACAACCACCTGAGAGTTTGCAACAGATCTTCAGACAGCAGTCCTTTGGGAAAAATGAAAATGGAATTGATAAAACAACCAACAGTCGACCAAAATGCCTGACCTGCCAGAATTCCATCCCATCATCCAAGAGCCAGATTGTTGATCGTTGAGGCAACTTATCATACGTCATAACCACCTCTTAATGCTCTTACAGATTCTAAAATGTGGCAGCCAAGGCTGAAAAAGTAGCATGTTTTAAAAGTACCATGCTATCTCTTTTATTTCTTTTTTGAGCTGTAGTTTCAAAACTTTAACTTAAAACTTGACACACAATCAGCTGAGGTTGATGGGGATTTCTTTAGTTTTTGTATTTGGTCACGAGACAAAAAGAAAATATAATCCTGCGTTTCCTACAGCCAATGACTGCACACAGGTGAGGTTGAGAACACTGCGAAGCACTACGGAGCACAGGGACTGGACGCTGTTCAGACCAGAGAATATTACAGATGGATATAGCAGGAAGAAAAGGAAACGTAATGCTAGCCGTGTGAGGCGAAACAGCGGGTGGATAAAACCAGTGGTGTAGTGGTGCCTGGAGAAGTGGGTATACTCTTAATTTATGCCCCCATTTTTTTTAAGCGACCCGTTC
>JAQLOL010000026.1:28163047-28173426 GCA_029783665.1 Naso thynnoides
AAACCATATAAATATAAATATACGCACTGATCCCATTAGTTGCATTAAATAGTGGTTGTTGTAATTATTTATTGCATTGAAATGTGCCTGAAACTGTGGAAACCTGCCTGTGACGTCTTAATGACGTGTAGGTCAGCCTAACTTCCACTGCACTGGCTGCGCGCGCCTTGCGCTGAGAGTAGACCAGGTTTGAGGTGGCGAGCTTTTGGCACCCTAGGCCGGGCATTTTCGCACGAAACTTTGACTGTGCCATGATGAATATGTGACACCTCCCCCTGCCGCGCTGCCACACCCATCTGGGCACAGTGCGGTCTACCAAACTGTCAAACTGACTGTGCCCTGGGCTGCACCACTCAAAACTTGCACTGCGCCAGCTTGGCCACCCTGCGCCACCCTGCGCCACCCTGCGCCGCACCATGAAACTAGGGCCCCATATCTTTAAAAAGGGGTTTGTGAGACTAGCATTGAACGGAGCCATGATCACTAGCTAGATCAGGTCACGCTAAGAGGAGGGGGTTTTGAAGAAAAGTAAGCGCAATAAATCAAACCAGATGATGACATTTAAGTCATGTGACCATGATGTAGTTTGTTTATAGCCTAACATTAGCTTTTTGCTTCTGTTGATTTCAGTTACGCTTAAAAAAAACCCCGCAGACGTGGTGTTCATCTGTGAAGATAATCATGCTCAACAAAAGTATCATAAACCTCATGTTCAGAGCTTATTTTCCTCTATAATCTAAAATCCCGTTCAAAAAAACCATAAGCTTTTTGCCAAGGGAACCAGTGCCATACTAACTTTCGAGCTGGTCTACTTAAATATGTCATTCCTTCATCACTCTGATGACCTGTGATGGCCAGCTGTGAAAAATACCATTGCTAAAAACTAAACTAAGAAATAATTCTGTCAGATTTTGTTCAAACACAAGAAAAAAAATGTATCTGTTCAAACTAGAAAGTTCTCAGTGTATGAGCACAACAGTCTGTGCCCTGTTCTCCAGCAGGGGTCGATCTTATGAATAGAGAATGAATCATCTGTTGTTGACTTTGTAAAACTGAAGCTGTTTTGTAACGTTGGCTTGTCTCTCCATGAGGCAACAGACTCTAACAAATGCGATTCTTGTTGATATTTTCTTTCTCTTCGCTTTGCTCTTGTCTTTATGCTCATGAATTTCAGCATTAGCTTGATGCTGTTCAGGTTTACATTCTAGTTTTTTTTTTTTGTTTGATTTTTATGTTTTGTACAAAATCACCTGTTTTTATGGTAAATATTGTGGTGTCAGTCAGGTTTAATTCCGCCTGCTCTTGGATAAACCTTTTACTCGCTGCATTCACACAAAGTACTCAGGAACAGAGTGTTAACAGGCTGCAGCAGCCAGCTGCTTGTCAGTGAATCACAGGTGTATCAGAAACCTTAAGTCTCGTTATCGTTTCACTCTGACTCTCAAACCTCCAGCTTGTATCAGTCAAAGGCCAAATCCTCCTCTCTGTTCAGATCTGACCTTCTGCAGGCATCAAAGGATTATGGGAAATGATCTGTGTTCACTGTGCACGAAACACACATCCGTGTCTGATAGGATCTGATGCCATCGCTCATGTCAATCTGCAGGTAAAATAAAGCAGAGATAAGCCAAGTGTGATAAGCTGCTGCTCCTTGAAGTGTTAGACTTATTTGAGCGCTGGCTGTGTTCGATGTTATCGCTGCAGGCCCGTATGCTAAACCACAGCATTTCCATGCAGCCTGTGCCGTGTTTGAGCAATATATTCAGGGCGACGAGTGGCCTCGCTTAGCCCGATCACATCACGTTAGTGATCCCACAGGAGGGCGAGGGGAAAGCCAATGAGCTGCCCAACCAAACCCAAAAATAACAACAGCAGCAGAAGCAGCAACGCCGCAGTGAGACACATGCTGCCTCCAAATCATCACTGCTAACCTCCACAGACAGATTACGAGATATTACTGTGGTTTAAGGAGAAGTTTGTGTTGAGTCACACTGGGGTTTCCTGTTTAGGTCGAGACTCGAGATTTTGGAAATCAAGAGGGGGAAAAAGTAAAATATAACTGAGACATCTGACTGTTGACTGTGTGCTCAGACTAACAGTTGATCCCAAAATATTTTATTCAGAACGGAGGAGAGACAGATTTGCAAATTGATGGATCAGTCTGACTGAATTCTGACAAGTGAACAAGCAGAGCTACTTAATCTGTTTTCGAGAAGGGTTAAAAACTGAGCTTCTGTAATTCATTTGTATATGTATGTAGAATATATTGGTTACATTTATCCTTAAACAAATAATTTTTGAAAAGTAATTCACCCCCAGAGGTAAAAGAAATATTGTCAGATCCAAAATGATTTGTTTACTTCTGTCTAAGATGGCCAAAGGCTTGTTGGTGTTCATACAACAGTGTACCTCTGTGTTGTCAGTAATCAAAAAGCATCATGGTGATGCTTTGTAGTTTTCTATAAGACCTTTAACAGTTTGCTTTAAAACCTAAAGTATGTCCACACTTCTCAGTCTATGATGGCACTCAGTGTCTTTCATGAGATGATGCAGAATGATGAGGTTGAAAGGTTTGAACTCGGTCTACAATTGGCTGACTCATTGATGGATGGATTGCTTGGCGATCAAATGGTGGGTGACAATGACGTTTTTCCCATCTTCCAGTCAGTATGTTTAGCTACTCTGGAAAGTCCATTTAAGCAGGTTTTTGACTGATTTTCACTTGGAAGGACAGTATGGGGCTGAATCGTGCGCCTCTGTTATGTGTTCTACTCTCTAAGTGTTCGTTACATCCCTGAAGCTCTGTTTGTCTTCTGAGGCAGCAGATCAATAATTTGCAGTCTTCAACTCGTTCCTACAGAGCCCAGATTATGCTTCCTAAATCCTGTCTTTGTCTGTCCTCTTTTCTGAAGAACTCAGATATGAAATATTGCATATAGACATTAACTGTGAGTCTTTAGTGAGTGTTTATGTGCAGGTAGCCTCTCAGTGCTCATGCAGTTATAATCAGGTTTTTTATGCATGAGGTGTGTTTATGTTTCGGCTACATTTTGTGGATTAACGCATCTTATTTTTCTGGTAGCAGGACGCTGTTATCATCAACAGCACGAATAAATGAATTTTAACAGTGTTTTATCTCTCATCCAGTTTTGCTTTTCATGAACAACCATCACAGCATGATGCAACAGCTCTCAATACATTTACCATAAAGAGAGGAACTGTGTGAAGAGGGCACACTCGTTTCCGACAGGGAACATTAGATGAGACACGCTGGAAATGACCACAAAATGCAAATTTTTCTGCTCTTTGCAATGTGCATTTTTTAAGATTTTTCTGACATTAAATTCAGACAGGAAGAATTTGAATCAAGAAGACAAGATTACATTCTCAAACCCCTTGAAGGGAAGTTTGAGCATATTTAATTTACATCGTCCGACCAACCAACACAATCCCACTGGATGAAGTTTAATCATGAAGGCACTTCCATACAAACATTTTGCATTTGAAGTTTTTTAGCTTTATATTTAACGCTGTTCAGATTTATGAATTTTGATTTTGCAGAAAAGGATGAAGTCGGGTGATCTTTGAATGTCATCAAACGTGATAAATTTGAGCCTGTGATGTTTGGTGAGATTATATCCCCGCACAGGCCTGGGAATGCCTCGAGATCCGTCTGTCAGGGCTGGTTGATGTGGCCTACCCCGGATAAGCGGTTGACGATGGATTGATGGATGGATGGATGGATGGATGGATGGATGGCTGAATGGGTTTAAGCAAAAGTCACTAAGGTTGATCAATTGAAACTATCAATCTTGATTTGTTCTTACACACTGATCTACTGCTTGGCAGGCTCATCTTTATAGTGAAAATCGGCTCACTCTGGTCAACATATACTCTGAACTGCTTAACTTCAATTGTTGTTACTGTTACTATTTGATATTTAAATGTTGATTTGACTCATATAAAACATAAAAATCTAACCTGTTCATGGTTTTCAGTAACCTTTAATGGAAACTTGTTGTTCTGGCGGCTGAGGTTTAACAGTTAAACTGGCATCATTTAGACGAATCTTTAGTTATTAAGTTGGATATTTTTTCTCTGCATGCACACACAGACTGTTGCCTCCACGCAGTATTTAAATGAGAGGACATAAATAAGAAAGCAGAGTTTTTCTTCTGCAGGACTCATGATGTAACAGTGTGAAAGTGTTAAACTGAGCTGGGAGGTGGTTGTGTGATTTGCATGTGAGATAATCTGCGAGTTGCGTTTCCTCTTTCGCTGTTACAGCGAGATCAAAGGACACGTCACCGCATCTCTGTATCAGCTGATGGGAGTCGACCTCGAGGCTTCTCAGACGGCAATCGTTTCATGTTCACGAGTTCATCAAAGCAGCTGGGAAATCACAGCTGAGCTAATTACAGCCCCTCCAACACACATTCCTGCAATTAACCTTATTGAATTTTTCCTGTGGTTTGGTGTTTGACAAAAGTAACGGAAGCTGTCGTGCTTCCTGGATCACATTCACACATGTTGTTTGTCTTTGTTTCTGTAGCCACCGGGCTCCGAACACAGATATAAAAACACGTGTCAACCAGACTCATCCTTTCATTTCAACAATCAGACAAAACCGCCGGTTATTACAATAATTCAAATATTCTTCAGTGCAGTTTCCTCATCTGAGGATACATGACAGTGGCAGAATGACACACGGCACTGCATTAAAATATAAAACCTGTTCTAGCAACAAGTAAAGTAGGCACATTCAGACAGCTGCAAAGTCTTTCTCTCCTGCTTCATATCAGACCTGGGATCAGTATTGGAGTGAAGTAGGTCATGAATACCTCGACCACACCTGTACCTGAGAAGAATCAGATCTGACTCGTGTTAAACAGAAGGGGACGACTGCTGCTGTCAGCTGAGGACAACACTTTGATGTCAGACTGGAGGTTCATGCACTGATGGAAAGTAACTAAATTTATTTTTTTCAACTAGTGTACTTTAGTTTTCTGAGTACCTGAGAGTTTTTGCTTTATATTGTACTGTGTAGTTCATATTTTACTCCTCTGCATTTACCTAACAGAGACTCCTCCTTACTCAACCAGTAATGCATTAGTTTCCTTTACACTGATGCTGTGTATTTAGTGTCTCATCTCGGCACATCCAAATCTGTAAAAATGAGAAAACTTAAAAAAAAAAACTGTCTCACTCACTACCTGAATACTTATTTCCATTTCTGTCATTCTGTTTGAAGCAGCTGCTGCAGGACTAACAGACAGAGAGGACAGGTAAGATGTCTGCCATCTGACTGGTTTGCAGTCTAAAAGCAGCACTGTAAATCTGCACATTTTTCGTGACATTTGTCATTTTATCCCTCCTCCTCTCAGTGTATTTCTCCCTTTATTCTATAATAATCTGTAAACAAATTGGAAAGCCTTTCATTTCTGATTGAGCTTTTCTTCGTATTATACTTGGGATAAAAGGTGGAACGTAGCTCCCCCATCAGCCCTGACCCAGCAGGCCTCTCTCTGAACAGCAGCCAGTCTGAAGTGAAGGACTCCACCTGCAAAAATAAAAGGCGGGTTTCAAGCCTTCCACTTGGTGACAGAGGCAGCAGACCTTGACTGTGTTGTGATCAGCGTGCTTCTCCTGGTCTCTGCTCGCTGATGAATAGAGTAAAAAAGCTCAGCAGAGAGGCAGAAAGAAGAACCCTTACAGGAATAACAGCTCACTTCACTTCAATTCAGTCCTTCAGTTATGGTTCCGCTCGTGGAGAAAAAAAGCATGAATAATCTTTTTTCGTCTCCAGCTTTTTGGAGTTTGGATGCTTGAATAGACTCAATGGGAAGCTTTAAATTTGATCTATAGTTTGTGTGTCTGCTCTTTGTTCAGTATTAAAGTTTGTGTGACAACAACAGCCGTTTCCGACACTTGTTTTGTTTGATTCTATAACAGTCTGGGTGTCATTTTCACAGTTTTCTCCATCATTTCTATCAGTAAAAGCTCCCTGTATTCGTTGTATTCACCACAGTAACAAAAACAGCTGAAATGTGACAATGTCTTGATCGAAGGAGTTTGCAAAGGCAAGAGCTACGAGTTTTAAAGTCTTTGTGGAAACAGTTTGCTATGGTAAAATTTAGCTGTTTTATTTTAGGTGCGTTTCTTATGGAAGTAGGCGTGGTTCCAGCAGACTGAAGGAAGCAGCGTCGGATAACTATTCGCTAAAAGCTCAGTTTTGCTCGACATTGAATACTTACAGGTATACGGATGCAGGCTTCTGTTGGTACTCTACCTTCAGTTTTCTCATATTTCTGCACGTTTACTGGAAGCTTATAGATATGGATGAAACAGAGAAATTCCTTCAAGCATCGCAGTAAATCATGGGGACAGTGTAGACAATAGTTTAAGCATGAACAGATCGAGACACAACCAAAGAAGAAGAGGAGGAGTGTGGTGCGATGGACACAAGGGAATAAAACTCACCACCCACATATTACAATGTATTTGATGGCCTCACTACTACCGCTGTTAACAGCACTGCCTCCTCTTTCGTCTCTTTCTCAAGAGGTCCATGATAACAACCTCCCCCATGCCATGTTTGTTGTTGTGATGGTGACAGAAACTTTTTTATTTTCCACCTTCTTTATTATTTATTACAAATTTTTTGACTCAGAACTGCCATCTAGTGGAGAAAAATCGATGTCAGTGTAAATAACGTGTGGAGGGACGTCAGCAGTGACAGTTACAGTGTTTGCAGTGGACATGTTTACTTACGTACGTAAAGGGAGTAAAAATGGGCCTTAATTGTCTGACCCAAATCAAGTCTATATTTAGATGCCATGTAAGGCCGTACATGTGAATGCTGAATGTGTGAAGGTGGTTCACACTGGCTTTGATCCTACCGATCTTGTTTCGGATCCACTGCACAGCCACCATATGTAAAGTGGGGAGCTGGGGTCACTTTAGTCTTTGCTGCAGTTCTCTTCTTTTCCTTTCTTTTACTTTGTAGGGATTGTGATGATTCTGACACGCTTGTCTTTGTCTTGGACATCACGAGTCATCCCAAGTGACGTGTTGGTGGTCGTCCACCTTTATTCACTCAATGATAAAGCAACCAGTTGTTGAGCCCAACACAGATTTTCATTCTTGATGTCTTTATCAGGCTGTTATCATGCTGATTTCATGTACACTGAGTGCACCACAAGCTGAAATGCGAAATATTCAGGAAGTTTTACCATCAGTCATCTTCACTTGAGTGGAGAGATGGAGCAAAAAAGTCATGCACTGTTTTAAAATGACCGCAGGAAAACTTGACAAAGCTTTTCTTTAAACCTGTGTACCCTTTTCTTCTCGTCTGAGTCTTCAGTGCAGAACTGTTGGATGATCCTACTGCCCGTGAAGACATCACAGGCCAAACTGACAGCAGTGGTGTTTAATTCCCTACTCAGTCTCCTTCTCCCTGTCCTCCCTGCTGCTGCTGGCTGCGCGCTGCATAGAGACAGTGAGCCACGACCCACATTTAATTAGATCCTCATATTCTTCCTCTGCAAAGGCGCCACCGCCGCCACTGTAAGGTTTCCCCGAGCAGGAAGGTTGTTGTTGTCAGGCTGCTCGTTCTGCCGCTGAGGCCACTGATTCACCGCACCGTGATCACACACTCTCCCCATTAATTAAAGTTTCATATGAAGTGTCTGCAGGGAATCACTGTTTCGCAGCTAAACTCCCATCCAGATGGTTGCTGATATGAAGCCTCGGAGGACGGCTCTTTTGTTTCTCTCCGCCACGGAGACATATTTTTAATTTCTGTGCAGCTAAATGAACTTCTTCCTAATTGTTGGATATTAAACAGAGAAACTTTGGATCACGTCAGAAATTTTGGAGAGCTCCACTGTTATTGCCAGCATAACGTCAGCAGACAATGATTAGGATGAAAGGGATCCCAGCAGTCTCATCTTGTTTGTTGAGGCATTAACAGGCTGATTCTAGACCACTGATTCTAGATGGATCTTATATAGTTTAATGTTTTATAAGATTATTTAGATTGAGCTGTTTGAATTGCACATCTTACTCCTTTTTCTGTTTTCTGGTGAAATACGAAAGAAAATCTATTATAAATATATAAAATAACAAAGACAGTTAAGTATAGCAATTTAAAAATAATGTTGCTAGTGTCTGATGCTATTTTTCTGTGCTGTCCACTGCAGAGGTTGGAGATCATTTCTTCCTGAGTCACTTAAACTGCCTTGTTTTGGAAGACTAGGCAAGTAACTTTGTGAGAACAAATAGGAGCCAAATAAAGAAAAAGCAGCAGATAACTGATTTACTTTAGCTCACATGTTGAAAGGTTCATAAATTTTCAGTGGGACTGTATATAAATTTGAGCCTGTAAAGTGTGGGGCTGTGTGCTTTATGGATGTAGGGAACAGAGGTTGGGCGGTGTTTTGGGATGAAATGTGCCATTCCTGTGCGGTATATCTGCTGAAGGAGCTCCAGCTCCGCAACAGGAGCTTGTCAGTGTCATGGTACTTCAAAGTGAAAAGCTTATCGTCTCATCTGACTCTGGGGAAGACAAAGTCTTGTCGAGGTCTTGTAGGATTTCTCCTTAAAGCCGTTTTAATCCATAAACATTCCTGACAGTAGATCTCAGATATTTACGCACACCCTGAAAAACTAATCATGTCCTTGGAGACACATCCTGATCCTGCATGCAGAAGTCTGTTCTGCTTTTTTTTTTTTTTTTTTTATCGTCCACTGACCTCAATCATAGTTTGACCACAGTTTTTAGCTGACAGTGCTGCTAACCTCTGGCAGTAAATGCTGATGTGAAGCTGTTAGCAGAGGGAATATCACACTGAAACTCATCATGTTCTTACTGCCTCCATTTATCACAGAAAGCTTGTTAACCTTTTACTGCCGACTTCTAGGAGAAAAGACTTTACAAACCAGTGGACTTCTTTCAGTCGTAAAGAAAACCAGCCCACTCTGTGTGTGTGTGTGTGTGTGTGTGTGTGTGTGTGTGTGTGTGTGTGTGTGTGTGTGAGAGAGAGAGAGAGAGAGAGAGAGAAAGAGACAGAGACAGAGACAGAGAGAGAAAGGATTACAGATAATGGAGCATAAAGATCAGGGCAGCTTATTTTCTAAAGCCCATAACTCAATTCAAAGTACTTTTCATTGCTCTGCCATCAAAAAGTAAATTAAAGGCCTATTTGTTCAGTAGCTGTATTATGTTGAGACCTCATGTAACCACTGAATCACTAGCCAGTATCTAAAATTCATGAGACTCGATGTCACATGAAGAGGAAATTCACCAAAATAATTACTAGCCGTCAGATATAATGAAATTAAAAAATCAAGATTTTAAACATGAATGTTAAAAATTAGATTAAAAACACACAAGATAATGTAGTTTATTACAATTTCTCACAATTAGACCATAAAGATCTTTAATTTTAGCATGGTAGGCTAAGTCATCAGGAAAACATGCTCATTAGACACTGCAGGCGACAACAGTTGGAGCTCTTTAATGCCGAATCCAGAAAAAAACGATACTGTTGTCTGTTCAGATGGTCACTGTATCAGATCAGCTTATTGTAGAGTCAAAAATTCAGGCTGATTACACAATGGTCCCTGACCAATCAGAGCTTGCTGTCTGTCGCAATCTGTGTGATGTAATCAAGGACTGACTTTCAGGAACAAGAATGTAAACACACAAAAATAGGCTAAATCTGGATGCTTACAAAATACTTGAACAAACAGATAAAACTCTTCATAGCTGAGACAGCTGTAGCCTGCAGAGGTGCGAACATTAGCATAAAGTCACAAACACACAAACACACACACAAACATTTATATAACCTCCATACACATAAAATACCAGCTCAGTGGCCTTGTGTGACTGCCCTGACATTGGGTGGTCGGGGTTTGATCCCTGCTGAGTTGTGCCAAAGACTATAAAAATGGTACCTGATGCGTCCCTGCTTGGCACTTAGTGTCAAGGGTTTGACGGGGTAAGACCCTCCAGTATACTCATACATCAAGCTGCGTCATGCTATAGAAACAGGAGATAGGCTCCCTACTCTATGGGCCTTAAAGGCTATCAAGGGCTACTTAATTACTTACATAAAATAATGTGGTTAGCAATTGATGCACATGCTAAATCTTGGTCTTGGAGATACCTAGCTCAGCATGCTCACATTAGAATAAACAAAAACAATCAATCCATTAAAAAATGTTGCTCTTGTACACAGAATATCTTTATCTACCTTTTGTCATTTTCCTAAGTTTTGTGTTGAGTCATACAGATAATTAACCTTCAGTGGAAAACTTCATACCATCATTGCAAGAATCTTGTTTAAAAATGACACAGAAAGAAAGGCTAACTC
>JAQLOL010000026.1:28178873-28203791 GCA_029783665.1 Naso thynnoides
AATGACTCCTTTAGGAAGACATTTAAAAAAAAGACATTTCTCTGTGCTACTTTGTAGTGTGAATAAAGCTCATTCACATGAGTTTATCTGTAAATATAATTTATGGTGCACATAACTGTTGCAATTTTTAAGACCTTTTCTGTATATAAAGGAAGTAAGTACCAAAAAATATCATCTGAGACTCACCTGAGTAAGTTATGTGAAGTCCAAAAATCAGATTTTGGCCTTCACCTGCACTTTCATAGTTCTCATCACTGTTTATTAGAGATGTAACTATATCAAAAACTCACAGTACGATAACACTTCAGTATCAAGTCCATGGTACAGTATTCACTGCAATATTTTAAAAAAAACAAAAACAAACCAAGACTTGGAAGAAAAGTTGCTTATTATTATGCGACTTGTTTGTAACGTTTTTTTTACTTAAATTGCTTTGTTTCCTTTATAAGTATATGCCTATCATATTAAAAAAAACTTTGGCAAAGAAGAAAAATTAATAATGATTACACAATTATTTACGAATGACCCATCTCATATTGTTGCCCCGTGCTCTTTTCTTCATCCTGCTATAATGAGTTAACTATATGCTTTGATTGACAAAGTCATTTTCTGCTACGGCTAACATCTTTTTGGTCATTCCAGGAGCTAAACAAGCATCCTTCTTGTTCTGTGTTTGTCTGCTGAGATGATGAGTTTTTCACACGCAGTTAAGCAGGTCACTTTTTTTTCTTTCTTTGCACAGCGGTGCGCTGCCACCAAAGAGAAAGTGAAACTATACTCCAGCTGGCTTATCTCTTTACTTGTTCGGGGTGACTACGAGTAAGTTTTTGTTTATTCTAGTACCCCTTTTGGACAAAGTGGTCGTGACACAAGCACCCACTGTCGTAAAGATCTTTGCTAGTGCATGCCAGGTGGGCAGAACTACATAACATATACTATAACACCAGCAACGCTTGCATTTGTTTTGGAGGTGAGCGAAAGAGAGACCACAGGATGGATCACGAAGAGGTAATCTGTTTATATGTGACTAAGAAATAAGTTATAAGCCAGTTGTACAGCAGCAATGTCCCCCAACACCTATTACCTCAATTTTCTGTAGGCTTACATTACACAGTCATTTGCATTAACATTAAATGCTAAGGTGCAAACTAACAGCTGTAGGCACAGCATATAATTACGTTATTGTCATTGCACAGAACAACAAAAATATATTTTTTTAAAATTTCGTCTAAGTTCGCAGGATTCAGACCCGATCACAGGCAAAAAGAAAACTACATATAAATAAGTCTCTTCGTTGAGGGTCTTGTTCGCTGTCATAGGAAATTTATAATCATCAGAGGAATCATAAGACTGTTCCCAAAATTCTTAAAAGTTCCTCGTAGTTACTTAAACACATCTGAGTTTGAGAGGACGCTTCATATATGCGATCTTTTTCACTGCAGCCTGCCTCTGTCTTGTTCAAAAGCATTCACTATAAAGGCCATGATTTGGATTGTTTTCCGTCCTCAGCACATGATGAAGAAAGAGCTGCAATGCTTTGCTTCACCATTGTTTAATACTGTCACGTCAGCGATGGTACCAAGTCATTTGTGCTGTTGTGATATTGCAAAATTAACAATACCTTTACAGCCATACGGTTTATGCGTATTTCAGTGAGGATTTCGTATTTATTTCCTGAGCTTTAAAGTGAAACTAGACAACTTTTTTGGCTTAACTTTGTCATTGTGTTGTATAACTTGATTAAACAATGTAATAGTGGTTGAAAAATGCCACTGTTTGCTGGTTGGTCTCCAATAAGCCCTGTTTTTTGTGATATTGTCTTTGCCACTGGGACGAGGGTTTTGCGGAAAAATCGGTGAACTCTCTGTAATCTCTGTCCTAATTTGCCGGTCTGCGCTGCACTCCTTAGTGACAGGTGACATCACTATGAGCTGATAGTTCACCGTGCTCTGGCTCGCCTCTGCCGACAACAGTGTGTCTGCAAGCCACACCGTCAGTCGGCTCGAGCTCAAGCTGAGATGGAACAGTTTATTCTGCTGCAACTTTCCTTGCAGCTGTTTCATCTCAGTCCAATCTGGACTTAAAAGAGAGAGTGACAACAAATGAAAATAAAGCGCTAGCCAGCATTAGCTAATGTTAGCTTGCTAGCTTGTTTGCAGAAGTTAAAAATTGCAACTTAAAAGCTGTTTGAACTGCAATTAAACTAACATTTCTTAACTTGTTCACAATTAATGTGAATGTTAATGTAAAAAGAAAAAAGGGGTGAGCTGCACAGACTGAACTTCTGGATTAAAACAATTTAAAATTCATGTTCACTTTATTTAAATAGCCCATTTTAAAAACATGTTAATGAGGCGCTTTAACATCAGCCAATATTTAAAACTCATTTTGTTATTTCCATCTTCTTCCCTGTAATTCAGGTTCAGCGGACGTGGGACCTGGGGCAGACGCCACCTCTGAGGTCACAACGACTTATCGGACTGAGACCTTCGACCCCGGCGGCTGGATGTGGAGGAATAAATGAGCAGGCATTAGAGGACCAAACACAAGCGGCATCGCAGTAAGTGGCAGTTTATGGAAATGAGCGTTGATCTTTCCACCTGGGCGTGATAACCTCTGCGTTAATCCTCACTCCTCCGCCCTCCTGTTCAACACTTTCATTAGAGTTTAATCGCTGCCACACAAAAAAAGAAAGAAAGCAAACTGAAGTTAAAAAAGCTGCAGAACAGAGGACACAACTCTGTGTTTAAGTCATCAAATTGTCTGTGACTCTGCTTTTCCTTTCCTGCCTTTTCATCTCTTTCGTTCCTCCATTAGCCTACATTCCTTAACTGACTCTTCATTTTCTTCTTTCCTTTCCTACTTTTAATTCTTTTAACTAAATTTCCTTCTTCTCATACATCCTTGTTTTCTTGTCTCTGTAAATCTTTGATTTTCTTCTTTACTTTGCATTAACATTTCATTCTCTCAGGTTCAGCATATATTATTACTTTTGTGCCCAGTTTCTTTCCTCCTTTCTGCTTCCTTAGTCACTTGCCTTCCTTTATTTTCTTCCCTGCTTCCTCATTCCTCCTCGCTCTTATTTACATACCTCGTCTCCGCTCACACTTCACTTCAGTCGATGGTGCTGATGAAACAGGAACAGTCGACCTTTTCTGACACGACGTCTGACTTCTGTTCATCAGAGGACGACTCAGGTGTGGCAAACAGCAGATTCTTCACGCATGTTCGCATTTCTGCTGCATTTACACATGATGAGGTTACATGGACGTGGCATCACAAACACGGAGGTTCAGATGGTCACTTGACGAGCAGAGAGAGGAATTAATGAGTGCAGATAAATGTTGATGGATGCTTGGACAGATAAAAACCATAAGAGCTGAACTAATGTGTGTTGTTAAGATGCAGTGAGAGAAGTCAGCTGTGAAATGTGAGAAACACACATTTTCTTCACAAAACACACATTTTCCTCTCGAGCTCCTCTTATTTACTTTCTTACCTCCCCCAATCTTAAACCTCCTTGTTTCCTGTCCTAGCTCCTTTTTACCTGCTTCCATTCCCCTTTCATTCTTGTATACTTCTTCACTCACTTGCTTTTCTTTCCATCTGTTTTTTGCCTTATTTTTTCTTCGATACATCGTCTTCTCAGCTTCCTTATTCTCTTTTCTTCCTTATGCACTTTAATGCTTTCATTTTCTCCCTTCTTATTTCATTTTTCCCTCCCTCCTTTCTTTTTCTGCCTCCTTTATTACCTTTCTCCCATCACTTACCATCTAACCTCCTCGTCTTCTTCCTCACCTTGACATGCTTTCGTTTGTTACACACAAACAAGGTGTGTTTCTTTTATTACAAATGCTGTTCTAAGGGTTCCTGCTTGTGAAGGTTCCTAAAGTTGCCGTAACTTTCCTTGAGGAGTCGTTTCTTCACTCTCAGTTTTGCCTCTTTTGCTGGAATCATTACAACAGATCACAGAGTCTCTTTGTTCACCTCGATGCACTCTTCTAGCTCCGCAGGTCTCCCTTTTTTTCCTCCTCAAACTGACATTCTCTCCCTCGTCCTTTTTCCCGCCTTTGTTTAATTTCTTCTGTAAGCACATGAAGATTAATTGAGCCTCTCTTTCAACTCTTCCCGGCACCTTTCCTCTTGCCCGCTCTCTCCCTCTCGCAGGAATGCCTCTCATCATCTTTTCATTAGTGCTACGTCTGCCCTTATACGTACATTATTCAGCCCTAGTCTCTGTGCAGAGCTTGTCCTTTATTAGACTGTCGCCTGAGTGCATTCCACAAACTCATTAAAAAACTATTAAAGGCTGATGATTTCCTCTGATAAGCCAAGCAGGCTGCAGGTTTGCTTTTCTGACTGATCTTCTGACGGGATCACGGCTCTTGTCAAGAGGAACATCTGCACGCTGGCTCGGCCTCACGCTTATTTAACCTTTAGAACAGACATTAAATCCAGGGTGGATCTGAGTAAACAGCCATGACTTCCACATGCACACCATTCTTTACAGCTTATATTTACTATACAACTGAAGCCCATTTTTACTGTTAATGAGCTTACATGTTTTCATGTCAAAGCTTCTGCTTTTGTCTCCAAACTGGAGAAACTGCTCAAGGTTTACAACAAGTAAGTAACCTTTAACCTCCAGATTCCTCTTACTCGAAAAACTGGTGAAATCATGTAAATTTGGTCTTATGAATATTTTGGACTCCGTTAAAAAGGGACAAACATTGTCATTTTCATGTGAGAAAGGTTCCTGGTGGCCAGAAAGCGATACACATCATTTCAATTACAAAAAGCTGCTGTAGTGATGTATTTTATATCAAACAAAGTTTGAGTAACATTACTGCTTTACACTCTCTTGTAATGTGAGTTACCGCCAACTAACGAGTTTTGACTTTAAACACTGTACCGTTTGAAGTAAAGTTGTGAGTTTCTGTACAAGGTTAAATCTAGTTCTTCCTCTAATTCTGTCACTCTCCATCTTAGCTGCCTTTGCTATGTCCGTCAGCAGGGCTCTTTTCCTTTTCTTTCACTATTGGAAGTTCTGTTGTTCCACCGAAAGCCATTTCTGCTACTGGAGACGGCAAACTTCTTCTTCTGTAGATATAGCTACGATCTTCTCTTTGTTGCGTGTCACTCGTACCTGGTGGCAGACAGCGTGGTCAGAACACAGCTTGTAGGGAACCAATCAAAATGCAAATGGTCTCATTTTTCTTCAAAAATTACTCACAAATTAGGAGTTAAAGCAAAAAAGGTGTCTGTTGCCACTTTAATAGTCTGAATCTGAATGCAACAAAAACTTTCAAAATAATACAGTGTGGTAAGAAGTCTGCACTGTTGTGAAGTACAAGTTAAGCAGTAGAATCCCGTCTTGTTTTTTTATGAAAGGCATGTCGATCACATGCCACGTGACAGGACGGTTCACCTCTCTGTTGAATGTCAGGTCACATCGACCTGCAGTAATGTGGACTAATTCTGATTTTTGCTGGTAAACATGAGAGAAGAGAACAGAACTGGGATTAAAAGGTTCTGAGCAGGAACCTGTAAAACCTGCTGACTGAAACCTTCCTGTGTCATCTAAGCACACATTCATCCAACATCTCTCTGTTTTGTTTTGTTTTTTTAATGTCTTTATTTTTTAAAGGTTCTTTTACAGCATCGCTAACATCTGTAGACTCTCGCAGTGATGAAGGACACCTGTTCACTGCCAGTTTTCTGTAGAAAACCCGACGAGAGATTGGAGCTGTTTTATTTCCACAGGGGACGTTGGAGCATTGTGGAGCTACACACACAGCTCTTCTGCCTCCGCTGACATGTTAATTGATGCTTTTCGGTTTTTTAGCGCCTCTGTTCTCTTGGCTTTCTCTGGGGAGTTGCTTCCTCTCTGTGATTTGCCGTGGGAGTTTAACAGCGGCTGTGATCACACAAGCACAGATAAGACGAAAGCACACACACAACAATCAGCCTCACAGGGTGTCGGCTGATTTGTCGAGACCTTTTTTTCCCACTTTTTTCCAGTTAAAGACGAGCGGAGGTGTCAGATGAAGGGAAAGGAAATGGATCATCTCTTCTTCTTCACTACAAACCAAAACATCTTTCATCCCTTAAATGCTCTTAATTTTGCGATTAAAATAACTGAAATGGTTGCTTCAAACAGAAGAGATTTATTCCTGGATTTTACTGAGCTTAAACATCTACAAGTCATTTACAAAGCAAAACCATCTAAATCATTCTCTCTTTTCAGCTTTTCCAATGTAAGAACTTTCTTCTTTTCTCTGTTTTATGTCATCGTATATAGAATATCTTTGTTTTAGTGACAAATCAAGACTTTGAAAGACATCAGCACATGATCACTCTTCTAGATGTTAAGTCACAGTTTTCAAAAGTTATTTCACAAACAGAATTCTGAGCTTCAAGGTCAGTTATTGATCCCTGAAACAGCAGTGACGGATGTTCATTTGCAAAAACAGATAAAAGCCTTTTCCTAAGTTTGACTGAAAGTGGAAAATATCTGTTTTTGCAAATGAAGCCTTCAAATGTTCTCCAAGGCTTTCAGCTGCATCACATAGCTTTTATCAGCAGATAAAGTTTGAGATGTTTCAGTTTTGGAGGAAATTCGTGGTTGTTTTTATATCAGAGTAGCAGGGGAAGACAGGAAATGACAAGGAGATTCAGACCAAGGTCTGTTTTTTAAATGTTTTCTAATTAATCCATGGTCAGGCTGACAGACACTGAAGAGGTGCAAATGTGCAAACACTGCAGTCTGTGTTGGACTTTCCTCAGTCACATGATTTCATGCGTGTTTCAGTAGATATTGGGTGCATCTTAAGTCTCTTAATTTGCTTCCTTGTTTCCCTCACTTGCATCCTTTCCTTGTGTCTTAGTCACACCCACCGTGGATGCATGGAGAGACACAAGGAAACCAAAGGGAGGAGAGAGGAAATGAGGAAAGATGTTTCAAGAGAAATGAAACGTCTTCGGCGGCGTCTCATGAAGCGACATCCCTTTATGATGACAAAGAGCAGCTGGATTTGCTGCAGAAAGTGGCTGGAATGTTTTGGGGGGGTTTTTTCAAAAACTGGCTGGAGTGTTTCCACACTTTTGCTGTCTGCCATATTTTATCTTTTTCAAATCAAGTGATTTAGAAATAACTGCCCATTCATATATTTCCACAAAGACTACAAATTCTGTTAAGAGCCCCTCTTCTTTTTTTTCCAAACTTTACTAATTACTTACATAACTTTTTATTAATGCGTTATCACGCTCCTATTATTTGTGCATTAAATATCATTGCTCTCTGGACTCCTTCACGTTAGTACATCTTAATTAATTCATTGAAGAAGTGAATATGGACCACTTAAACTTGAATTGCTTCTCCGCTATCTCGTTTAAATGCTCCAGTTGCAGAGGCGGAGTTTTTACACCTGATCATTAAGCTGAGAGACTTCCGTGATCGTCGAGGAGCGATTAACGAGGATGGACTCGTGTATCCTTGCTCATCGCTTTTCGATCCTCGCTCCTTGTTCCTTGCTCCTCGTTGCACAAATAAGAGACTTGGAACGGTCCTTTCCGGTTGAAGCAAGGAGCGAAGAAACGACAAATAAGAGACTTGAGATGCACCCACTGTATCAAAACTAGATTCCATACACAAAGATGGCCACCCATTCAAACCAGTGAGACCTGCTTGCGTATTTCAAAAAGGTTTTCTGGCTTCCAGGCTTACTTTCTGGTAATGCAGCCCACTGAAAATGCGCAGTCAAGTTCCCCCTTGCCGGCCCCACCTGCTAGTTCTTGTTTGGCACAGAGACCTGACATTGTTGTGGCGTGCCTGATTTTAAAATCACTTTTCTCAGCTCCTAGATCTTATGACAGTATCTTGGTGAGGAGAGGAGGCCACAGGTGGAATCAAACTGGCCAAGAGTGCAGCCTCTGTGTATGGGGCGTCTGTTCTACCAACTGAGCCACCAGATGTCTCTGTCATAGTGGCAGTTTATGAAGAAAATGCTTTTTGGGCCATGGGGGAATTTTTCTCTGTAATACCAAGGCAGAGCAGCACCGTCCTGTCTATATTTTATTATACGTCAATGGTGTGTTCACTTAAACCCTGGATGGCTGATTAGGTGCACCTGTAGAGGAACCTACATATAGTGGGACACATCGTGCATGGATCACTTTGAGAGAAAGTGCAAACTGATCAGCTGCAGCCAAAGCCTTAAACTTTGCACCTTTGAAAGCAAAATTCGTAACGTTTTCTCAGGAGCACTCTTATTTAGTTTTTTTTTTTATTATTTTATGTTGCTGATCAATCAGGTTGCTATTAAATGAATAAATTAATTTTAAGAAATTAAAACCATCACAGTTTTAAATGACTATCTGTTACTTAAAGTGGACTCTATTGGACAATTTAACTCACTTTCCTCACTGAATATAAATCCTCAACTTCAGGGTTTTCCGCTAAATTTCAATGAAAAGCCTCATGAAAAATTCCTAGGAATTCCATTGAAAGACCTAAAATAAACCAAATATAACTCAAAACCCATCAGTCACAAGGTTGCAGTGGATTTATTGTTACATGTTCAGATGATGTTGATTCACTCTAATTGAAGTCCGGCTCGATTAATGTAAACATGAGTTTGCTCTAAAGAGTCTGTCTTAGTCGACGTGGCTGTTTGATGTTTTGTGTTTCTGCTGGGAGCCTTTTTCTCCACTCAGCTTCATATTTTGTATAAATGAAACAGAAGGAAACTCATCCTGACATGAAATTCGGAGCGGCCGGCTGCAGAAAGTGCTGCGAGTAATGAGCGTCTGGTCGAGATGTCAAATAAGAGGATTACCTCGTTTGTGGGGCTCTCAGAAGATAAGTGGAAATCTGAGGGCTAATTCAGCCACGCTGTCTGAACTCCAACCTTTCACAGACAGATGGGGGTGGGATATGGTGTGGACACCTGCCCCCCCACCTCAATGTGATCTGTCCATCAGAGGACGTGACATTTCCACCGTCCAAGAAAAACGGAGTCTCATTCATATGGAAAATTTTATTGTAACCTTTCAGCGCAGCGCTAATCAAGACAGCTCCTGACGATCTTTGTGTAATCAGCTCAGCAGGTCTGCTTCCTTTAATAGAGGCAAAAGTGTGGATCCATCTAATCTGTCAGAATTCAATGAGATCCATCACAGATCTGGATAATGGCCCCTGCAGATTGTGTGCAAAAATCTGCATTAATAATTCAGTTGGGGTTTTTATTATTCATGAGTGGGAGAATGAGAGGAGGGTCGGGCGAGTGAGCTCTGAGACCCGGCTGCTGCTTTAAAGGAGCAGACCGCGGTTTTTACTGCACACACACACACACACACACACACACACACAGTGAAGGGTGTGGCTTACAATGAAAACAAGTTAAAAACAGGAAAAACAAAAAAGAGTAAACATATATGTGTAACAGTATTTCTTTCTGATACTTTTAACCCAAAAAAAGACAAAAATTACTGTTTTGCTTCAGGGAACTCAGTGTTTCATGTGGTTGCTTCACACTATAAAGCTGCTGCGTGTTTGTCCAGTTTAAGTGTTTTAATGTGGCTGAATATTCTGAGGTGTTAGCATTAGCAGTAATTTCATCCAGCTGATACAGCTGCAGCAGTAAACGTTGAGAACAAACTACAAACATTAATAATACCTGTTGATACATCTGTGCGTGTGTGTGTGTGTGTGTGTGTGTGTGTGTGTGTGTGTGTGGGTGGGTGGGTGTGGGTGGGTGGGTGTGGGTGTGGGTGGGTGTGCGTGCCTGAACATCAGAGGCCCATAGTCTGAGGTAAAACATAAGTAACCATTGTGACATAGTTGTTAGTCTCCATGATGCTTTCTAATGCTCCGTTTGTTTGTGAGGTCGACACACAAGAAGGAGTTGTTTGCCTGTTTTTAATGGGTTAGTGGCGTTTGCATTCCCTCGTCTCATTGGCTCACAGTCTGTGTTTTGCCAGTTTGAGGCAGCAGTTCAGTGGTCGGTGCTGCTGCTTTGTTCAGGGTGAACTAGTTTAAGTTAACAAGAGGCCGAGAACGAACACACAGACTCATTAGGAAGTGACAACGTCGGGATGTTGCTTTAGAAATCACCCAAGGACGGTTTCTGCTCCTCCGCTTTGTGGGAAAACGCCACCACAGGAACAATAACATCCAACCTAATGAGCTGATTTCACCACAGACGCTCAGCACAGATGGAGACAGATGTGTAAAGTGAGCTGGTAAGCAAATAGACCGTTTGTCAGGTGGTGTTTGCAGAGGCAGCGCACTGTCTCCTGTCCCGTCCGGTGGCAACAGAAGCTGAAGGTAATAGTCGTGGACAGCCGTGTGGTCGTTCAGTGAGAGCACCGTCAAACCAAATCTTCTTCTGAGACTCATTTAGTGATTTTTCATAACAGAGCCTCTTTGAAGGGCACAGCCTTTGAGAAACGCTGCTTTTATCTTATTGTCTTTGGGCACAGTTTGATCTCCATCTCTTCCTGTTTCCTGGAGAAAAGAACATTAGAAGTTTTGTCCTAATTAAAACTTTCTTTTTGGTGTACTTTCTGACTACAGGTGCATGGATCTTTAAAAACTGCAGAGTGGAACTGACAAAGGCAGAGCTATCTGGAAATCCGGCCCTCGGATTAAAACCATCACACCTGAGCGCAGAGGCAGAGAGTCGGTGTTAACTCGGTTTTAATGCTTTCTGTTTAATCTGGGTGGCAGCAGCCTCTCACCTTCATCTGTCTCCTGTGAAGTTCCTCTTTAAAATATTCAGAAAGTGAACTGAGGCAGGCGCACGTCTGTGTTTAAAGTTTAAAACCAGAGACTCTCAGTGAGATGTCAGCAAAATTCAAGTGAAAGGAGCCGGAGCTTTGAGGCTCACATTCATCGAGCCACATTTGAATTTATGACTTAATGTTAAAAGAGAAATGCTCTGATGAAAAATGTCACTTATTGACAGAGAGCCATGTGTGTGTGTGTGTTCTGCAGGAGACATTTGTTTCTGAGAGGAGACCTGAAGGCGCCGCCTGTCACACAAACATCAGAAGTAGTTATGAAAGGACCATCCTGCTGGTTTTTCATGTTTTACCACATTAACTGTGTATTATTTAAATAGGTGCTAATCATTTTCCAAACTAGTTTTTAATGTATATTTCCTCTAGAATCACCATCAGTCAACCACTATTACGTCACATTTATTTTCATGCCAAAGTGTCCTCTAAGGTTTATGGTGTATTTCAGGACACATCCAGAACTGACATTTAACTGCAGTTGTTTGACAAACAGAATCTGTGTATCAACTCAGGGCCCAAATTCTCCGAAGGCTATATTTGTAGACTGACTGTGTCATAGCGGTGCGATGAAGGCTGTCCTGTTTCATTGGCTCCTTCAAATGCAGCCAACAAATCCATCATTGGAAAGGATCCAACTGATGGATCATTTGTGGTCCAACATATCCTAAGATTCATTGCACTCCGACAGCTATCTCTTTTTTTCAGCAAACATAAGGGATGAAGCAATGGCAGTTAGAGGAGTATGTTTTTTAAATGTATTAAGATAACAAACTAAAAATCTTTTGCTCCATCTTTACATGAACATAAATTAACTGCTGCATCATGGTCGCTAGGTGACAGGAGTGGTGCGTCATGACGCAAGGAGCAGTTGGTGACTAAAAAAATAATTTTTTTTTTAATGTCTGTAGATCAGACTGTCTCATTAAATGGTTCAGTTTGGCTGTTGCAGCCGATTAAGGCATGTCCGTCATGGGCCACAGTTTTGTGGAGGATGGGGCCCCTGAATTGGTACACAGCTACTGACTCGGCTAACAGACTCACTCAAAAATGTGAGCTGTCTGACTGTCCTCAAATGCAGCACCAAAAAAAAATAAAATAAACGGATAAAGAATTTTTGTTTACATAGTTTTTTTATGTGTATTTATAAAAAACAAAACATCCTCAGTTTTTTTCAATTTTAAGAGAAGATATTAAATTGCAGAGCCTTTCAAAATGTGTCATAGATATGGATAATTCATCACATACTATTTTTTTTCTCTTTTGTCAAATTCACTGTAGTGGTGCATTTAAGGACTGCCCGAAAAGCGAAGTTGGTTTTTTTTTCCCAAAACAGAATTTTCTTGTCTTTGTCTTTGTCTCTTTCAAATTCAGACAGGAAATTTGTCAAACAAAGGTAAAACCAAATGTATTCAGTTGCTCCACCAGTTTTACAGTTTAGTTTGAGTTTACACAGAAAGTAGTGTCAGTTTATTTTGCTCTAACCAGCCATCAGTGGCAGCTGTGTCCATCTCGTTCAGGACACACAGACGCTGAGGTGGAAACTGTTAGCAGAAGTATGTCGAGTCCAAAAAAGAAATGTTTTGGTTTAATAATTATTATTTTTGTAAGACAATCTGATTTTTTCCCCTTGTTTTTAATTATTAAACTTTATCAATAAATAACCAGGTGGGTTTTGGTTGTCATGTTGCAGCACATTGCACTGTGGGAAACATTATGCGAGGTGGACTGTTTGGATGCAGATGGGGGTTGTCCTCTGTATCAGTATACACTTGGAAATTTTGGGGAATACTGCAGATTTTCCTTGTGTTGACATACAGCATACTATAAATTACTACTAGTACTACATACTGCTAGTATTGTATGTGGTTTCAAAAACAGTCAATCACACGCATCTTCGAGACATACAGGAAGCAAGTTACAGAAAAAGTTCCTACCAGAAAAATAAAGTTATATTCTCTGAAAAAATGAGTGAATGTTCTTATTATCTAATCGCCTTGTGCCAAGAAGTTCCTAGGTTTGATTCCTGGCTGGGGTAGGACCTGTCTGTGTAGAGTTTGCATGCTCTTCCCGTGTTTGCATGGGTTTCCATGAGGTGCTCCTAACATGCTTGTTAGGTCTTTCTCCAGTCAGTAACCTTCTAAGATCTAGAGTTGGTCCCCCGAGCGCTGTGCTGTGGCTGCCCACTGCTCCTCAGGGACGAGTTAAATGCAGAGACCAAAACTGACTGTACGCTGTATATACGACCAATAAAATACCTTTACCTTTACCTCAGCATAAAACCACTTTTAATCTTCATTAAATTGTCTTAAATCTTGAAAGCTTTATCTTTGCTCAATTTAAATAGAAATGGATGATGACCCATGAATGGTTTAAATCATGTTGCATATAAAACACTCTTTTTTACTACATTTTACTCCCAGAACATGTGCTGTAGATCATTTAAACAGGGCGCTAAGTCTCGCACACACCTGCAGGATCTGAGGCACTGCGATCACCTGATCTGACAACATAAACATCTGAAGAAATTATTAATATCTTACGGTCTGACTGCAACTTCACATCCATGCACAGCAGCAGGTTAAAATATAAATTTGTTCTTTCTGTTTGTTGTCTTTTTCTCTTATGGACAAATGTTGAACAAGGCCTTTCTCTTTGTACTTCAATAATTAAGAGGATTTTAAATCCTCAGTAATTCCTTCCACAGTGCAGATGCAGGTATAGAGTTAAGTTTTTACTCACAGTCGTAAGGTCGAACAGAAGAAACAGTTGAAAACTTATTTCATATTTCCAGTATTATTGGATTCATCCACAGAGCGCATTCCTCTCCTCTCAGATCCCCAGAGAGATCTGTCCATCAGCCCGAGAAAGCACGACTGCTGAGTGCAGAAAATATAATAAAGTTTTGGAGAGATTGAGAGGCTTTGGTAGGTTTGTGAGCTGCCGTCGTCCACATGTGAGTGACGGAGGAGGCGGTGTGGATCGACAGGAGGGGCCGCGGATCCTCAGGGACTGACGCTGCTGCCAAGCAAACCAGCTGGAAAAAAGGTTTCAAAACCCTTTTCACTGAGAATCTCCTCTTCCTTTTTTCTCCTCTTTCACCTACTCTTCCTCCTTCATCCCTTCTTTCTCCTGCTGTTCTCCCTGTGCTACCTCACTGAAGGACGTGAGAGGTCATCAGCAATTCTGAATAAAAAGTCAGCAACAGATTTTTTTTGTTCTTTGGCTAAAAATAGTTTTCACTCTGAAAGGAATAAATGACAACAAAGGAAGAGTTAACATAATTTGGACTTCAAATATATAACTGAGCTCTCAAAATATAAAAATTTCTAAAGCTGAAAAGAATTATTTCTGTTTTGGAAAAGAATAATAACGGAACATTAAAGCAAAATGTTTCTCAAAGAAACTGAAAATCCAGGCAGCAACGAAAAACTCTATTACAGTGAAAAAAGAAGAGTTTTCTCTGCTGGTAGGAAAAATTTTAGATCCACAACATTAAAAAACATAAATAAGACTCAAGTAATTTTTTTTAAGTACTTAAACTGTTCTACAGAGAGGAGTTTCGGGTTTTGCCCTCACAAAAATTTCAGGATTTTAAAACAGGAAACAGTGAAAAAATGTGAGCATTAAGAGATTTTTAAAAACTGTCAACTTTTAATTGATTAATTAGGTATTGTAATACTGAAAATTATTACAATTATTAACAACAAAGATGATCACATGAAAATCTGATGTGAAGGACAAAATGGAGTGGCTGGTTCATTAAATGAAATCAAAAATGTGTTTGGGTTTTACTGGCTTCAGTGTTTTTAATTCTCTGACATTTTGATTTTTACTTTGACAGACAGGGCACTGCAGGCTTCCTCTTCCTGTGGCAGCACTTTAGAGAGAAATGTAAAATTTATTTTATTTGGTGTCTCAGATATTGATGCTTATTTGCAGAAAACCTCTTAAACAAACAGTATTCAATGTTTTCAGAGGATCTGATTTTCAGGCCTGAACGTTCAGTTGTTTTTGCAGTGATCACGTGACCTGGTTGTGTTTGCTGTTATGAAGCAGAGTGCTATGAGATGATCTTATCTGAGTGTTTGAACGCCTCCCTCTCTGGCTCAGCTTCCTGCATTTATTGCAGCGTTTATCGAACTGATTGAGGCTCGTCTGTTATCAGCAGGCACAGAGCCAGAGCTGAATATCTGCAGATATGCTAATGAACTCACGCTCGCTGCACTTCTCTCATTCTCTAACTGTTCTCAGCATGGATGAGATTTGGCAGGATGAGTGGTAGCAAATGTGGCCAACACACCGCTGTCTGTCTGATTCTCTGTTTGTCTGTCTGTCTTTGTTCCTCCTCTCCACCTGTCCACCAGATGTCCTCAGAGTCACCTGTTCTTGCTCTTCCCTCCACACCTGTCTGTAAATATTTCTCACTTTCCGCCCTTTTTCTCTGCATTACTATCTACTGTATGTTAGTTTCTTGCCGACCAGTCCAGCCTCTCTTGCATCCCCACCTGTCTGTCAGTCACCATCTGAACACAGAGAGACCAGTCCCTTAGTCCCAAGCAGGTACAAGGAGTTGCAGGTGTTTTGAAAAAGCCTAGATATTCACCTGAAAACAAGAAATAAAAGTTTCTAAATAATGCTACGAAATGGGCTCTGTGTTTTTATTTTACGTTGCTGAAGGAGATTCACACTTTGTTCAAATAAGTGTTAAATAGATCTATTTTCAGACAGTCATCACTGATGAAGAGTTTGATCAGTAATGTGGGTCTCCTAGTCTGCTTCGAAATAAATAGAAAATATATTTCTTGAATCCTCTCTACTGATTGGATCAGAGGGGGAGCGGGATACCAGAGAATGTCTTTTCTGCGTGCTGCTGAGCAGATGACCCATGTTAATGACAAAGCACTCTATAAACGTGATGCCTGTCTAAATGTAGCGCCATTTAATATTATTTAAAATTTTTAGGGAAAAAAATGTAAATACCAATTACAGTTCCTTTAATTTATTTACCTAGCGCTGATATGTTGTTGCAGTACGTGAACCATTAAATGCGGACTATAAAGAGAACTAAGATGAATGTAGGAGGGAACATTTAAATCAAGTTGAGCTGCTGCAGATGCATCTTTCATAACCCCTTCCAGTGAATTTTACTTCTCTGCTTTATGAATATTCATTCAATCATCTCATTTTAAGCTTCAAGGATGGAAGAATTCAGGCGGGTTTTTTTTCCTGTTTTTGCTGTCGGAGATCCACAGGTCACCTCTGGTTCTTCTGTTGGGTATAATGTCACACTACCAGACTACAAACTGTAGCATAATGCATCAGTGCCTGTACTGCTGCAGTTTGAGTGAACCCGCATGTCTGATTTCTGCTACAACCATGTTAGATCATTTTGCCAGTGTTTGTTTGCCTACACACCTGTTAAAAACCTTTTACCTACACACACAAATTTTCCTGTAGTTACTGTATCAAATATAAATTTATTTTTTGTTATTTTTTAGCATTGAGACTTGTGTCTCGTGAGTATCAGATCCTACTTTAAGGCTCAGACATCAGACACACAGAGCTGCTCCAGCCTGAACAATTACAGAAGACTCACAAACTAAAAGAATGAAAATGAAAAATGTGTTTCTTTATAACTGAGGGGAAATGTGACCTTCCTGAGTTAAACGGTTCATTCTGGCAGACTGGAAAGAAAAAGGTTTGTGAATCTGGGATTCAACAGTTTGTTGACTAATTCTCGATGGATAAATGTGTTGTTCTACAGACAGACGCTGATCTTAGTTCAGCCCCTGTGCTCCCCGACTCTTTAGTATTCTTCCCCGTCACTGTTTCTGGATGAAAGAGACGGAGTCAGAATCTCAGATGCAGCTCTTAAAAACTCTAAGGGGGCTTCTTCCTTCTCCTGTCTTTAATTCTTTCGGTGATGAAACTGACGAGCTGAACTCAGATGTCACTGCTGGTGTTCGGGTTCCTGTGTGGTCGGACGTGTGAGGACAAACAACAGGACGTCTCCAAGTGTTTGGATTAAGGCCTATTTATGCTCCCTTTACATACACGTAATTAAACACGTCCATTTCAAACATTGCATACGAAATGTGGACAGAGAATTTTATTGCTTGCGGTCTTCGTATCTCACTCTTCTTCTTTTTTGATTGTGTCTCGCTCTGGTCACACTTGTAGTATAATCTACTCTGCCTCCACGAATTCCCCCGATGGTTAAAGGTGTTATTCCATTTCATCTGCATCTGTAAGCTTCCAGAGAATTTGCAGAAATACATGTGAGATGAACGCAGAGTACGGACAGAAAGCTGCATCTGTATCCCTGTGCGTATTTCATGTCGAGCATAACTGACCCATTAATCCTAATCTAGGATTTAGCCATGTACGGCCACTGGAGAGCTGAAGGCACTAGTAGTCAATGGTCTTCTGACTATCTTTCACCAGTGTCCTCCTTCCACATCCCTAAGAGATAACTTGCTCACGATGCTTTAGTTGTGTCATAGTCAGTCCGGTATTTTCTCTCTTTAACTCCAAAAAGTTACTGTAAATAGCTTGAATGAACATAACAACTCTGCTGAGTCAGAAATGTGTAAGGCCACTAACAGCGTGAGAGGAAACAAATGACACAACAAGCACTGGAGAGTTTCTCACTTTTAAAGTGGATTTTTACATCTCTGTTTAAACTCAATGAACCACTGATTCTGGGCTAAAAAAAACTGCACACAGATGAGTGTTCACAGAGAAAACACACACACAGTCTATTTGCTCTGTTTTAAACCCTCCTGGCTGAAATGTCACAGTGACAGGGTTAATATTCACCTGGCAGGTTCATGTTTATCTGACAGAGTCTCTCACTGCCACACTCGTCCTGTCCAGCGGTGTGTTTTATTTTAATCCTCCTCTCTGAATTAAAGACCTTTAGCAGCGGCTCTTTGTGGGAGCTGAATTGAGGCTGAATGTGTCACACTGAGAGGAACATGAATTAAACATCGGTGAGAGAGATGGAGACTTACGAGCAGTGTCCGGTCTAATAAGGCTGAGCATTAACGGCACAATATCTCCAATCTGACTGACACGGAGACGTCGATCTCTTGGGCTCGAGCGTGAGGCTGAAACAGACAGATCTTCTCTCAGAGAGACTGAAATGAACCAAATGTTCATGAACGAAGCACAAACGTGAAGAAAGACAAACAACAAAACATTCCTCCCTCTGTCATTAGTTCACCTTTTCATATTTTATTTCATATTTTGTTCTTCTTTGATGTGCAGATCTTGCAGGCCCTCTACAGTGCTAAGTCAGCACTGGAGAAAGTTCTGACTGCACCTTTTATCACTTAGGGAAAAATGCTCAGATGCTTATTTGTGTTTCTTTAAATTTATGTTTATCCATGCAGATGATTTAAGGTGAGAAATTAAATAATTTTTTGCCCATAATTTAATTTTCCGAACAAACAGGTACATTCACCACTTAACAGATGTGCTGTAATTTATTTAATACGTGACACCAGCAGGCTCCAGGATGATTAATAGAGTAGCACATTTCTCATGTTTACATACATTCAAAATATGCATAAACATGTGGACAGAAACATGTTTACAGCTCGTCACTTTGTTGTGCAGTAGCAGCTTCAGGCAGTTTTTCATATCAGGAAATATATGAAGGGAAGCGAGGCCAGAGACACCTTCATTATGTCACCTTCACGGAGTCTATGTTTCTTTTCTTACTGGTGAAATGAAAGATATAATTACATATCCTGCAGGTTGTGGCTTCAGGGGAGCTTATGCCGTACAATGACGTGATGGCGGAGGGTCTGGTTCTTCACACAAACAGTCGAGGAAAGAAGCTAACATGGTGACATAATTAAACAATTTTCCAAGCAACGGAGAAGAAGAAAATAATAAGGAAGACCTCTTAGTCTTCCCAATCTGCAGACATTTGCAGTTGCTGCAGATGTGCACTGCCGGTATAAGACTGCCACTGGCTGAGAAGGTAACAGGAGAGCAGCCCTCTGAGGTAGCAGCCTACACACTGGAAATGGCAAGTTTTGATGACAGGGATTTAGACATTTTAACTCCAGGGTTCTTTTTGCACTTTTAAATCTTTCACTAAAACGAGTTTCCCACCGACACTATTTTGCAGAGGCACAGTCGCAGTAACTGGGGCCTTGCACTGTCCACGATTGTGATTAGTTTAGAGAAAAACAAACCAGGCTGAGCATTTTTTCCTCTATACCAGAATGTGTGTTCAAAACAAGACCCTTCCCCAGCACTTAGTGCTGTGGGGAGAGGTCTAGCTATGCCAGACTAGCTGCTTTGTGAATCTCTTGCAGGTGGGTTGCACACATAACCTGTCATGCGCTTTACACTCCTGTCCATGTGATTCAGCACTATTGGGTGTGTAAAAAAAGGGGATATTACCTTTATCCCCACCAAGCTCCAGTAAGTGGCAGAAAATGGAGGGATGGATCCATTTATTTTTGATGCCTCATTTCCACATACGTAGACTATGTGTCCGCAGAGATGACTCAAACGAAAGTCCATTCAGTCCTATGGGAATCTGTGATATCCAGTGTGCCTGCAAAACTCTCATTTGCAATATATTGGTCTAGGTGTTCAAAAACTTTCATTTGCCGTGTATTTTAGAGAGATCATAGACACGGAGCTAGCTGAACTAGCTAACAGGCTATTTCCTTCAATTCAGTTGCTTTTGTTGATTGTCAACTGTAAATGTAAAAGCTAGTTTACATATTTTTAATACACTGTGAATTTAAGAAATGTAATTCTGCTAAACTATGCTTATATATTGTATACAGTCAGATTGTCTTTATCAGTTTAATAGGAAATAAAACTGACAAAATTAGCCAGCCATGGCCAAACAGGTAGTTTCTTTCCATCTCTACAGAAATGCATGTCCTTGCGTTGGACACTAGGGGGCATTATTATTAGAAAATTAATGGATCTACGGATCCCAGTCACGTACATATGAGGAAACGAGGCGTTGGTTTAAAGGATGTGTGCAACTTCTCGTGTTGCTAACTTGCGTGGATCGCTGCAGTTAGGATCACACTGAGGCTACAGGTGATATCACAGGTGCTAAGGTGGAGGTCCTCCTTCCTGCTCACTTTTTTAAAAATCAAATATAAGAGGATGGTCTTGTAACTTGTGAGTATGACTCACTGATTTCACATTCACGTTTTGTGATGCTCTCCCTCAACACTCAGATATGTTGTTGCTCACAGAGATTTCCTGCAGCATCAGTCCATCTCCTCACACTCAGCTGCTTCTGTGGACTCTCAGATTTCTGCTCTGCTCCCATAGTTTTTGTCCAAAAAAAATCCTGTCAATATTTCCAAACCAGTGGAATGCCAGATACAGTGCTGGACAATAAAATGATCCATGTGTTGTAGGGGGTGCATTTGCTGTTGAGGATAAATTCTGTTGAAGAGGAAACGCCCAATCTAAGAAGCCACATATTGATAGAAGTCTTTATTGATCCCTTGGTGAACATTTCCAAACTACAGTAGTGTCTATCATTGACCAGCTGAAAAGTAAAGTGATTAAAAAACATTAATGCAACAATAATAATAATTCAGAAATGAACCATTTTGCTCAATGAGTACTTTTAGTGAATATTGATGTCTGTATGATCCTGTAAATAAGCTCTTTGTTTTAAACTCCCCTGATGACAGTTGACCTCCACCTGCCTGCCTCCACCACAGATTTCTGTCTCCAGCAGTTCTGACATCAGACCCACCGTGCAGGATGAATGATACCTGGATGTGATATCAGAGATAAAAGCTTCATGCTGGGCAGCTGCTCCAAAGAGTCCTCACACCTTTTTATGATTCCTTTTCAAACCACAGAGTCAACTGGTAAAATCTCCACCTCGTCGACTGATTCGTCTTCGTCTTGAAAACCTGATTTCAGAAACAGCAATGAAGATTTTTCAGGAGATTGCAGTATTTTTCCGTTTGAGTGATGGACAGGAAGAACTCTCTCTCTCTCTTGCTCTCGCTCTCTTTCTCTCTTTCTCTCTGTCAGTCCATTTGGGCCCCAGCATCTGTGTCATCATTAGTATCATAACCCCTGTAAATATACATCTTCTTCCAGTGTTTCTCTCCGACTGATCACATATATTATGGATGCTCTTCAGGCCTCTCCTCTTCCTCCTCTCTTTCACCACCTTTTATGACAAATGCAATTTTTTTTTCTTTGTTTCTTCCCACAGTTGTATTACAGTGCTTCACTGCCATCAAGTGGCTGCAGAATTTACACATTTGCAAATCTGAGGAAAGTGACTGAGGTTTGGCCCTCAGATCTGATTTCTGTCTATAAGCTCCACCGGATACTTTGGTGGCTCAGTTGTGCACATGTACATTTTTTATTTCATGACATGTACAGTAAATTTGAATGGAGAGTCTGTGATTAGATTCCTTTTCCCCCTTCTGATCCTTTCACAAAGATATTTTAGTGACTAACTACTTACAATCAGAGCAGACATCACCTGAATTTGCTTGAGTCATTTAGCAATACTGTATGTGACACTTTTCATTGTTCTGATTGGTTTCAGGTCTGTCAAATTGCATCATGGGGGATTTCCATTAACACTGCTTGATGACACAGCTTGGAAATGAAAAATGTCCTTGCATGCAAGACTTTATGTTTGCTTTTCTCCTCAAAGACTCTTGCAAACAATTTAAAACATTTATAATTGTTGTAGCACATACTGTAAATAAAAGCTCTTTATGTTTCTTATTATCAGAGTATGATATGAGTGGGAACGCTATCCCTCTTGTTGGCAAAATGGCCAAAATGCAACCCTCTTATGTACTTGTCATCCCCCATCTCCATCCCGTCATAGAGGAGAGAGGGTGGAGTCAGAGTTTGGGCAAACCTCTTGTTAAAACGTAACATATCACAGACAGGTTTTTTTTTAATGTGGCTTTTAATATACAATCAATTCAAACATTTAAAATTGTGATAATTTAAACATTTCTAAACATTCTCGAAACCTCTTCTTGTAATAAATGACTAGATCATATGACCTGCACTTCCCAAAATCACCACACAGGGCAGCGCTGAGTCAGGCAGTTCTCCGTCACTTTTTTTATTTTTTTCATTTTCAACAAAGAAATTCAGCTATCAAATGTCAAACAAACATGCAAACATGCTGCCATAATATTGTGCAAAATTATGACAATTCTTTCTTAAAAGAGCAACTAGCCCATCAAACTGACATAAAAGTCAACAAAAAAGTAAGAAGTTATGCTCATCGAACCAGCTGTTTCACCTCTTAGCTCCATCTCCCATCATGCCTCTCTGTGACTGTGTAGCTGTTGACACAGCATTAGAATATGATTTCAGGCTACTTCATTTGTTTTTTGTTTTTTTTTTCCTTCCTGCGCTGCTGTAAACATAAATCACAGGGAGCTGAGCGCAGAGCTCATATAACTGTCAGGATAGACAGCAGAGCTCATAAACCTCTAATTTGATCTTTATTCATCTGGGACAAGGCGTGAATAAAAGCTCACCTAGTAAATCATCATTTTCTGCTCTCTGTCAACACAGCAGAGAGACGAGAGAGACACACATCCATCCATGCTTCCTGTTAGCCACGCCTCCTACAGCTTGTTAGGAAGTGACACTTCTGATTGGCTCGTTGACTTATTAAGTATATCAGTTCAAGTATTACAGATAATTTTGTTATTAACTATGATTACTGACTTTTATGATACATTTTGCTTTTAAATGATGGATGACAAAAGTTATTAAATGTGCCAATTAATTTTTCATTTTCATTATTCTATCTTTGACTGAACATAAAAACAGGACGGGACATGTACATTACTGCAGCTTCCTCCTCATCATCTCCTCATCCTCTTCATCTTTCTGTTTTTCCTTTTTCTCCTTTCTTCATCCACACCTGCTCCTCTTCCTCTCATTGAGCTCTCTTCTCTTCACCTCCCTAGCTTATTTTTTTCTCTCTTGTCTCATATTTCATTTCTCTCCTCTTCCTCTTGTCTCCTCATACTTTACATATCTTCCCTCTTTTCCTCTCTCACAGCTGACTAAAACACACACACCCCCCCCCTCCACCCCTTCCTTCCCCGTGTTGTCTTCTTATCTATCAGCGCGGCTTTCATCCAAAGGGTTTAACAGCTGCTGATGGAGCGGCTCGCACAGCTGTGGCTGATGGAGCTTGACTGACATCTGCTGGTGAACTTGCAGAACTGCATCAGAACAAGAGCCGAAGACTTGCACAGGAAACCTCAAGATGTTTCACAGCAGATGAACAATTAATAGTTGCCATTTCTGTTTATAAAGTCAAGTCAGTGGGCTGCTTGTTTGACCCCACAGATATAAAAGTTCAGAAAAAGGTTAAAATATGTCACACAATACCTCAGTAAAAGGTTTATAATGAGGTATTGTATTATTAAAAATCAAAAGAGAAGAAAGAAGAAGTACCTGTCTTTAAATATATTTAGAGATGTATACTATAAGTTAATAATGAATATAATCACATTAAAAAAAAAGAAACAGATCAGTTAAATAAGTAGAAAATGAGAACTTTTTTTGGCGTTTATCAGTCTTTTTGGTGCATCTCCATCTAACTATTTGAGAATAGGGGGGGGCGGCATGTAGATCAGTGCTTCCCAACCTTTATTCTCCAATTGCATCATTTATGTGCAAAATTCAAACACAGTAAATTTATTATATTTTCAAAGGCAAGAAACTGTGCCAGAGCCATAGGATTTTGTTATGCAACTCTGTCCAAACCCTCAAACAGACTATGGGCATTTCATTATTTTAGATTTTGGTTTCCATTTTATTCATTCAAGTGTTCACATATCTTTTCAGTGGATTTTATCTATGTAAACGCTTTAAAATCCATCCCTAAAGTACTTTTTTTTTCTTAATCCAGATTTTATTATTTATTGTTCTCTGAAGCTCCTTTTGCTCTTAAAATGTGACCTGAGACTTTCGTGAGAGGGAAAGTATCATCTGAAGGTGCCTATGGGATCAGAGTCTGAAGCAAAATATGTAAAAATGTAAATCACATCGTGTCTTTTGTGAGCTTCTGTGGAGGCTGACGGCTGTGGACACACTGGAGATGAAACTCCAGTTATGAACAGAGGTCGGTGTTCAACAAAGTGGCACAATTTAATTTGTGTGGCAGGAACTGCACGACTGCGATAGACTCAGTAATGAAACCTCTCAGCTTTAAGTTCTGTCTACTTTATATTCACAAAGAGAAACGAGCGAGGCAGCCATTGTGGAGACATGCAAATACACTGATCTCTTTAATACGGGCTTCACCCAATTGGACGCTGACTTTGACAAGCAGAACAAATGCCCTGCGAACACAAACACGGGCAGGTCAGGAGGAGCAGCGCTGATGGCCGAGGCAGAATTTAACTTTCTTTATCCTCTTTTCGACGCCGGCAGTCACATTCTGCCTGTTCGCTTACTGTTAAATTAGTCATCTGAGATTAGAGAAGGCTTAAGGAAGAAAAGTTTTCCTTCAAAACTTGATAAAGCTCTGCAACTTTATGTATGCTGAACATATGCAAAAACAAAGTGTTGGGAAGTCAGTTGGTCTTTTTCGGAAATTCTCAAAAGTTTCTGTGATCTTTTTACAGCATAAATATGATCATTTTATTTTGTTTAATTTGCTGTCAATTGCCTGGGGATTAAATCCCTTAGTTGGAAAACATGTCAGAATGATTTTATTTCTGACCAAAAACTGACTTATAGGAGAAGGCAGCATCTGTGATTGGCTACATCAGTAAATAAGTTGATTTTATTTCGGTATTTAACACAACCATTCCTAGAAGCTCTTCACAATTCAAAGTAATAGTCAAGAGAGCATGCTGAGCAGCTGCATCACTGTCTTACGTAGAAATTATAACCATTCAGACTACGGAGGACATGCACTAATGAACCACTCCTCCCTCCATCCGTGACATTCACAGCAAATTAAGAAAGAAGAGAAGAGACGAGAAGAGAAGAGAAGAGAAGAGAAGAGAAGAGAGAACTTTATTGATCACAAAAGAAATTCATGTGCCAGATTGTTCCAAATGATAGTAGTTAATTAAAAAGCTCAAGTAGGCTAAGTAA
>JAQLOL010000026.1:28209687-28224304 GCA_029783665.1 Naso thynnoides
ATGTTCCTAGCCTGCTTAAAACCGTCCTGGTGATGTGAGCTCAACATTTCTGTCTAATGAGACATATGTTCAAGTGATCCGTGTAGTTTTAACAAGGCAACAGGCCAGGCAAGTTTAAAACCAAACTTTTCAAAAACAAGTACAATAGTTAGAAAGTAAACTTATCACAGCTTGTTACTTTGTTACATGTTAATTTTCTTTTCAATCCATTTTGAAAAAGGCCTGCTTTTTCAGCTGTGTGATTTTGTATTTAATGTATTTTGTATCAAAGGTTGTTTTTGTTTTTTTACAAATTCTATGTCAAGTGTTCTGTGTTACACTTCTTAAATCATTTAAAGAAAAACTGTACCTGCTTGATAACTGTGATGGGTAGTATTTGGGAGGAATTTTAATGGTGACAGCACCCTCTAGTTTTTACATGGTGCAACTGCGGTCCAAACCCACTTTACTTTTAAATTGGTTTAACAGGTACACAGTGAAAATTTGCGTGTAGACGGTTTTAAATTTTTGTTACCGTTTGCACCCCGTGTCCCCACACTGACTGCTCCAAAACTATGAACGACCTTACAATCACGTCAAAGGTTTCGTTTCCGTCATGGGGTGATGATGGGGTGCAGACGTTCAAGGGGTCAACAGTTTTTACAGACCTTTATAAATGAACATGAGGATCTCTGCCAGGTAGAAGGCAGCAAAGTACCAGCTGTTCAGGTAGAGGAGGACCTGCAGAGGAGTGGAGGAAAGCTGAAGAAGATGAAGTCAAGGACAACAGAGAAACATTATCTGAAACACCCTGATTCACAGCAGCTGTGATGCTGCAGCTCTGCATCAGCTTTATGCGAAGGATACAATTGGTTGGCTCCCTGCAGACGAAAAAAAAAAGAAAGCTGTTAGGGGCAAGTGATAAATGTGACCTTTTATTTATAATTAAATAGGTACTACCGTTAATAACAATAACGATAAAACTGAATTTTTCATTTTGGTAAAAATGCCTCCTTGGACAAATTTTTAGGTCAGCATTCGTGCATTTATGCCCGTTTCATGCCGAACTGGTTTAATAAAGTGTTGAATAAATGAATTGCGATAAAAATATATGCTGCCACTATTCGAGGCAGCCCTTGCCGAATATTTTCCTCCGAGCTACAGTGGAGTAAGTGCAGAGAGCAGCTGGCCTGGAAAAAGACAAGTAAAGTACAGGTATGGTAAAATTGTACAAGCAGTTAACCGTACTGAAATTCCACCATCGATTAGCGAGCCACCGTGGATGAAGAAAAATCCGCGACGTGTATCAAGATGGCTTTGTCGGCTGTTCACAGGTTGTAACAGCAACATCTGATTAAAGTTGAGTTGTGTTATAATAATGAATACGATGTCTCAGAGGCTCCAAATATCTGACAAGACCAAACTTCTGACGTGAATCTCTGGTGGCCTCGTGCCACTCTACCAACGTCAGGACGTCATAACATGGATCCAAGTCTGATAACTAACGTAACGCTGCGAGAATTTTAAGCTAACGTTGATGAACACTAGCCAGCTTCATTGGTTGCTAACGGAGATTCCGACCTCACAACCGGACTTTTTCTTTGCAGCTTTTTGTCACACGGTTTCATTCACAGCGGTAAATAATTTAATGCATAAACTGTGTTAGTTATTGGTCAAAATGTGTGTTTGGTACAAAGAATGTGGACTTACCAGGCGCCATGTCTTATTGCCATGGAAACAGCTTGGGAGGAAATGCTCCTTCTTCGTGTTGAGTTAAAATGGAGCAGGATTGACTAGCGGCCCCCTACTGGATGTATGTGATACTGCCACTACCAGGCTACTACCAGAGACGTTAAGTTAGCAGCGGTAATATTTAATAATTAAGTTAATAATTGAAAGTGTAAATAACTGACTATCTTTGCTACTGCTACGATGGAGGAGCACCAGTACCACCAGTAGAAATACTCTGTTGCAAGAGGTGCAAAAGTATAAAAATCAAAATATAGGCTTACTTAAAAAACGGCAAAACAACATGTAATTTAATTTTAATTTTACTTAACAATGTAGGGGGGGTTGTTATTTACTTTCATCGTTGTCAGATTCTAATATTGGGACAAACAGCAAAACAAAAAACAAATATCTTTGGAAAGAATTATTGTAAGTGAAATAAACGATTTATAAATGGGCCAAAGTCCGAGGAACTACAACGTCCAGCATCCTCTCACGATTTGCTGATTGGCCAGGCTCGAGCAATGGCTTACGTGGCAGTGCTGTGTCCGCGCACGCTCAATCGAATCGTCCCCGGCAGGAAGATGGTGTCTGTCAGGATGCAGTCGTGTGTGTTGTCGGTTTTACTCCTGAACGTTTTCTACAGCGTCGTCTCCTCTTTGTACTTTCACATCGGAGAGACCGAAAAAAAATGTTTCATTGAGGAAATTCCGGACGAGACGATGATTATCGGTGAGTCTGAGCAGTGAGAGGAAGCCACCGGCTAAAGCTAACTGCTAGCTCCCCAACTTTAGCTAGTTAGCTAATCGGCTAACCGAGCTCAAGTTTTCGGAGCTGTAATATTAGGGCAGATATACTGATTTACAGCTCAGTAAAGCATCACACAGACGCTCGCAAACGAAGTAGCTAACATGAGTTGTAATTTTTTTAACCTTCTGATATAGTTTGAAATATACTCAGCGTTAAAACCTAAACAACCCAACAGCATTGACCACGTAAATGTGACGGTAGCGATACTTTTTTGACTGTCGCAAATGACCAAAAGAGTTCGCTGTGGGTGCGTTTGTATCTACAGAGGAAACACGCTCAACCAACACAACAACAAGATCATGTCATGTAAATTTGCATTAGCTAATGTAATAATAAACTGCTGTTTCTGAAAACCTGAAGATATTTAAGAGAAGCAGTAAAGCAAGTGTTGGTACTGAGTCATTTCGAAGTAGGCTATACACCCAACAGTTATCCCTCTGGCTAAATGAGGGGCGGTATTCTGTAAGCTCGACCTGACTGTTCTCGATCAGTTCACCTGTTTGTTCTGCAGAGGGTGACATTGACAGGAAGTGACTGCAGTAACTTATCACGTACTTCTCAAAACATCTGGTGGAGCCTGCTAATAGACAGCTGCATTCAGTAGAAATAAAGAAAGGGATGCACACAGTAAAAAAAAACAAGCAAATGAACATATTAACCCTGTTTTCTTTTATCATTCATGTGACGACTTCCTCTCACCCCACCTCAAGTGACCCCCCCTCAAACACTGACGTCATATTTTGAATATAAACGAACATGCCTGAGTCTTTGACTGCACAGTCACGGCTTGATAGATCTAAATTTGTCGGAGTTGTTGTAGGTTACACATACACACACTATTAGACAAGAAAAGGTCCACTTTACTGCCTTTATGCAGAACTAGAGTCATTTTAAGAGAGGAGACAAACTACATAGAGTGAATAGTAGAGTGTGTTCAATCAGATGTTTGTATGACACATCATGCCTCTTCTCCCCAACAGCCAGTCGTCTGCTTCACAACAGGTGAACAGGCCGACAGATTTCGGTAATCTTGTTGCCACTGGACTGAGCCGTAAAATCTGTGTTGTGACACCTTGACCGCATCAAGGCAAGATAATAACATAGAAAATTAAACACAAGGCAGTTCAGTGTGCTTGACAAGTAGAATTACATTTAAGAGGAGACTTTAAGAAAACACTGAAATTGCATTTAAAAGATAATAAAAACAAGTAAAGGTGAAAAAGAAATGATTTAAAATTAAAATAAGTTGCATGTAAATGAATAACTGATAAGCGAAAAGGGACACAATAGCAACAGGTAAAATAAACTTTTGTTAATGAAAAAGCAGCTTGAGGTCGTTGACAAGATGGTTATAAGGTTGCAGAGTTGTCGAGAAGGACTTTGGTGCAATGCCTGTCAGTTATTATTATGTATTTTATGATTACATCCTGTTTCTTGATTAATTGTAAACAACCACTGATCTTATCTAAGCCTCCTTTTATAAGCCAGCCTTAACTTAGAACCTTGTTTTTGACTTGAACAATATGACAAACTTATTTCAACTCAGAAATCCACATGCCTTTTCAGGAATTCAAATCAGATTTTTCAGACTTTATCAGACAATGATGTAATCATATGACCTCCTCAGGCTGAGATGTGGACAAAAGCTCTAAAAATACAATCAAATGAACCTTTCTATGTGCATCTTAATAATTTGTCATTACTTAAGTATTTGTTACGGATGAAAGCGTGTAACACTCGTGTATTTCTCTGCAGGGAACTATCGGACTCAGCTGTATGATAAACAGAAAGAAGAGTACCTGCCAGCCACTCAGGGTCTGGGCATGTTTGTCGAGGTCAAAGATCCTGATGACAAGGTGAACAAAAAGATTGAACAATGACATGAGTCACGTGTACAGCAGAAGCATCTGTCGTCATGGGGTTCTCATCATCAGCTCCTAATATCATGCTGATTGAACCGGTCTGTGTGTTTGCTGCAGGTGATTCTGTCGCGGCAGTACGGCTCAGAGGGAAGATTCACGTTCACATCACACACTCCTGGAGAGCATCAGATCTGTCTGCACTCCAATTCCTCCAAGTTCTCCCTGTTCGCTGGAGGCATGCTGGTGAGGAGACGCTGCACACAACAGACAGACGTCACAAAGATTCTGTTTGTGGTTGATTTAAGCTTTGAATGTGCTTTCAGATACAAATCAAAGTGACATTTTGTGACGGTGTTCTGTCAGGGAAATTTTCCTGACAGTGTGTGAAGGTTTTGAGAGTCACTTTCCACCCGTTGTTGTCCTTTCTGCTCCTGTACAGTCTTTGTAATTAATTCATAGCCACAAGTTATTTACACACACTATTTTTTTTAACTGAAACTCAAGCTGCCTGAAGCCTAAATGCTTTTGTTTGACTTGATTATAAAAATGTTAATGATGGTGGACACTTTTGATCGTCACATCTGTCAGTGTGTGCTGCATGATTATGTATTGTTTCTCTGTTAATTAAGTTGAGAGTACTTCATTTCCTCCTGCTGAACTTGTGTTGCAGAGGGTTCACCTGGACATCCAGGTGGGCGAACACGCCAACAACTATGCTGAGATTGCTGCCAAAGACAAACTGACGGAGCTGCAGCTGAGAGTGCGACAGCTGGTGGAGCAGGTGGACCAGATCCAGAAGGAGCAGAACTACCAGAGGGTCAGTCTTTGTGGTTTTAAACAGAGTGCAGTTCAGGTCCAAAGGTCATCTTCTTGTGAGGAGGGAGATTTCTGTTGTGGCAGTTTGGTGGTTGCAGTCATTTCAAAATTGCTGTTTCAGTTTTCTTTCATTAATTTGGTGTGTCTTTATAAAAGTGTCGCTGTGCTGTTTGTGTAGTTTTGATACATTTATTTTCAGGACATTGAGAAGGAATTAGTCAGGAAATCTGCTCTGATGTCTTTTTTGTGAAAAGAGAAGTCAGTTTTCTGTTCGTTCTGTTAGCGCTGGGTGTTAGAAAAATGTTCATAGTTGTTGAGCGCCCCTCTGTCTGTTCGTCCTCTCTTAGTACCGTGAGGAGCGTTTCCGTCAGACCAGTGAGAGCACCAACCAGCGGGTCCTCTGGTGGTCCATCGTTCAGACCCTCATCCTTGTGGCCATCGGCATCTGGCAGATGAGACACCTCAAGAGCTTCTTCGAGGCCAAGAAACTGGTGTAATTTTTCTGCAGGGGGAGTGTGAGCCTGTGTGTGTGTTTGTGTGAATGTGTGTTTGGTCTCTACTGATTGATGCAGTACTGTGCAGTGGCAGTCGCTGCTATTGGAGGAAAAACTGCTGAGGAGACGGGACGCAGAGAAATCCAGCTGCACGATTCGGCTCCAAAACAACATCTTTGAGTTATTATTTTAATTTTTATTGTTTTCCTTACCAGCCCTGTTTGTAATGAGCCCCTCACATTTGCAGCAGACTATCAGGGAAAATGTGACATGTCTATTTATTACACAGGTTTTTTCTGCATATTCTCACTTGTCCTGTAACTCAGTTCTGCAGCACTGGGACAAATGAACTCAACCAGTCGACGCCTGCCAGACATATAGAGTCATAATGTTAACATGTGTTTAATAATTAGCCCTTTTTCTTCTTGTTACTCATGAGTCATGAGTACATGATATGTTACTGGCCATGAGAGATGTCTAATAGTTTGAAGCAAAATAATTCTGGTCTCTTAATGACAGCAGAAATAATCTGGTTTCAAATAAAACCGTTCAATGACAGATTTCCTGCCTCTCCAACATCATGCAGGAATATTTTAATCTGGAAGTTCTCATTTCGCAACAGTGTGAATGTGACTAAAAACATCGACACTTAAGGATGATACTGAAGTGTTGCTGTTGAGACAACAACAGAAAAGAGGGCAGCTTTGTTTCATTCTCCTCCAAACTTCGTCGTCGTTGCTCTTGTTCAGCCGGCGGCAAACCCTGAAATACTGCCCCCTGCTGTTAATTTAATTAATTGACACATTTTGTGAACTTGAGGTGTTATGAATGCTACAGAGAACACGGGATCTGTCTGGTATCCATCATGTGCACTTGAACTTGTCGTTTAAAGTTAGTCAGAGCTCGCACTGTGCCACCAAGTGAGAAACAGACAGATTTGTGACCTCTGTGCAGGTTTTAAACCTTGTGGCTGTACAGATAGAAGTGTAGTTTGGGTAAAATGTTCATCATTGCTCAGATGAATTATTGATTGCTTTGCTATCAAGGCTGAAATGTTGATATCCACAACAGCATTGCTCTTAGCTTTGTAGATGCAGTTTGTGTGAAATCATAAAAGATGAGACTGTTTTCTGTTTGTTACTGTGTGAGTGAATCTACATTTTTACTTTGTCCAACTGAATGTATGTTTCTGTTCATCTGATCCTGGCTGAGTGTCGGTTTGCTGGTAGAAAGAATATTCTGATCCTCTGGCATCATTGAAACGCTGCCGATCTGCCTGATCTTCATCGTTCTTCAGATGCGGTGAAAACACAAACTCAACGTCCAGACAGAACTTTTTACTCATGAGTTTAGTTTCTGGTAAATTTTGATAAAAAGGGGCTTTAGATTTTGAGGTTTCCACTTGTCAAATCAGATGATAGTTATTGGAATTTGCATCTGTTTGCACCAACGCTGACAGAGATATTTCATTGCTAGAAACTGTCCCTAAGGAAAGCTCTTTGCTTTGACCTGACGCCATCGTATGCTGTCTCGCCTTTATCAAAGGTGCATCATTTACATATTGAAAGAAACAACCCTTTGCTTCATGTTGCCTGAGATTCCAGCGACTAGTCTCTGAAATGTGATGTGTGCACAAGCTAAAAAAACACGCTGAGTGAATCTGATGAAGAAAAACAACAAATACAAAAATACTCCAGCACTGTGTGTCGAGGTTTTTCACTTTTCAGGTAAAAACAAACTGGCAAATAGTTCAGTTTTCATCTCCGATTCAGATCATTACGAGCTGAAATATTCGTCTTCAACGTTATTTCCACGTGAGAAGTGAGCAGTGAAATTGTTTGAAATCCTCATTGAAAAGAATTCTGTGGAATACATCTGAATCTGAGTGAAATACCTGAAAATGTCTTTCAGCTGTCTGATATTAAAAGAAGCTTTTGAGAAAGACTAACAGTGTTACACACTGTCAGTCTGTTCTTTGAAGTTTTTATCTTTTTAGCTATGAGGATTTTGTTCTTTATTCTCTTTATTCCTTTCTGACATTCTGGTGGTTTGTGTTAAACTGTTATGTGTTGCTGGCGGATTTCGGGGTCAGAAATCTGTTCCTGGGTTAGAATTGAATCAGTTTATTTAGGCTGTATGAGGGGCTTGAATTTGTTTTATTTTAGAGGTTTTGTCCATGTGAAGTCTGTCAGAAATTGCACTCAAAATAAAGTTTTGCCCAATTTGGTTTAAAGGACTGAGTGATTGACTGGCCAATTCTTTTATCCTGATCATTTTTTGAATCCTAACCCAGTTTATAAAATCATTTTTTTTAGTTCTTTTATAGTTTGTAACTAAATTGTTTTTTGAGGAAAATATTCAAAGAAAATGTGACTGCAAAATAATGTAATAAAGGTAAATATAATCTAAAAATAACTATGCCTGATTCCTGAATTAAAACTGTTTGCTGAATATGTTTCAGGATATTGATCCTGTCTGTAAAGTGCTTAATTCTTAATTTGTTGTATTTTCACTGGTTAAATTTATTTTGCTATGATCTGTTTTGTTTGTGCACATGCTGCTTGTATGGAAGTGGTGGAAGACACTATATGCATCACTTTAGCAGCAATACTACTTTTTATTACATTTAAGTAACAGGTGCTTTTATTTGAAGCAGCTCAAATTAAATGCAGTAACATGAATGAGGAGGTGAAGAGTTTCTGATGCCAATCAGGAGCTTTTCCCTGTGGAGCCAAAACAACAGTCATGATTTTGTTGAGAGGAGACATTTAAAATTTTCGTGTTAACAGCAATATGTACTTTTAATTATTATTGTATTGGAATATACACTAAGGATATTTTACAATATTTATTATATTTGAAAATAAAATTGGAGGCAGTGAGTAAAATAATAGAAATACAAAATAAAAAGGAAGAAATCACCAACACTTATTCATGATTGAAAAACAGCAATATCAATTATTGGAAATAAAAACGTGTCCCAGCAATAAGGTAACATAAAAACTATATTTTAGCATTAACCACTTCTTATTTTACTGCTTTGTAAGCCACTGTGTTGTTGTTGTTGTGTGTTGTTGTCAAAAAATAATCATATTAAATATAAGTAACCGATGATTATGATATCAGATCAACACAATATTTCCATCTCAAATGTTTTGCAGTCTAACTTGAAAAGTGAGAAAATAATATAGCCTACTATCTTCTACTGTTTAAAAAAAAAACGGTAGGAACTACGGTTTGTGGCTGTTGCAGTTCGGACGCATTTGCACGACGGACATTATTACAATCGGCTTCTGTCTGATATTTTTCAGCGTGAAATTGTCGTAGAATATTTCACCTATCGGTCCTCCTTCTATTTTTTATTTTTTAACAGTAACTTAAACATTAACGGACACTCGGGCACAGTCGGTAACAAACGGCTCCAGTCGGTGTCGTCGGTAAAACTAAAGTAAAAGGTAAAAATGTTGAACCCGGAGCGGCGGTGTGTGTGAACCGCTACATGCTACGTGTACAGTTACAGTAAACGAGAAGGAGGTGTTAGCTAACAGACCGACAGACTGACAGACATGGATCCAGGACAAACCGCTCAGAAACATGGATTTTAACTGTTGAATTTACTCATCAAATGTTTGCAGGCTGTAAAAGTAAAGCACCGGTGGCTGTGTGGTCACAGAGTTAGCAAAGAGTTAGCATGGAGGATAGCAGCACAAACGATGAGAGGATGGAGGAATGAAAAATAACGCCTGTCTGAAATACAGCGCGATTGTCTGCTGCTTCTGTTGGAGAAGTTCGAGCATCTGTCTTTGCTTTAATTTAACTGGACTGAAATTAGCAGCTGCGAGAGCCTAAAGATGATGTATTCATCGAGAAGAAAGCCTGTCCTCTACTTCAAAGAGGAGAGAAGGTAAGCTGGATGTTTCTTTGTTTTTCAGTTGATTTTATAATGAGATGAATTTCAGCATCACGCTGTAAACTGACCTTTTGCTGCTCACTTTGATCCTTTTTAATCGCAGAAATAGTTCATATACACACAGAAACATAAGTGACATTTTCAAAAAGGGAAGTAACTGATTTGCTAAACCCTTTCTTGGTCTTTCAAGAAATGAGAAAGTTCTCCATCAGGAAGAGAAGTGAGTAGAAACTGTGACTTCATGTCTCAACGGTGGTTCCCAAACTCTGGTCCAGGGACATCGACGTTATATTAACTCTGATTAAATTATGAAGGAGATCACAAAGTTTTAAACCTGCTAGGTTGATATCTCAGACACTTAGTGAATCTCAAAGGTACAAACGTCGTGTTGAAATGTCTCTAATGGAATAATCCAGCCCTAATAACAAATGTCTTGGGTTTAGATTTTTCTCACAGTGTGACACCGCAGAGCTTCAACCAGATGGAAGAAACAAACACACATTAAAAATGGGTAGCAAAGAGAAAAACAACACACTATGTAGTTTGGTGTTTTGTTGGCGGGTGAACCAGCCAACAAAACATGATGCGACAGTTTCAAACGGTTTCTGTCTGAAAACAAAAGAAAACAGAGCATATGATGTCAGTTTGGGAACCTCTGCTGTCGACTGCTTGACTCTCAGTTTGTTGACTGGTTTGGCTGGAAACCGTCAGCCTGCTGCATGTTTGATGCTGTGTTCATGTCATATTGAGTGTAAAATCTGTCTGTAATAATCAGGCATTTTGTGGCAGCTCTGTTAAAAACCACCGGGTGAAAAGAAAAACAGGAGAGAAACAAAATGATGCCAACACGGCTGCAGATACTTACAAAAAGTAAAATGTTATTGAACCTTAAACAGAATTAAAATCCATTTCACTGTGTGTCCACAGAGCTCTCAGCGGGGTCAGCGTCTCGAAATAACTATAAAAATTCCAAATGGGAGCAATAAAAGTTTTTCCTGTTTTTCCCATCCTGCACGTGCCATGAATGTAGCACAGTCTCTTATTTGTGTCTCTCATGTTATCATTGAATTTAGACATTATTTTTATGTGCTGATTATCACATTTGAGTCCCAGAAAAACACTTAACAGCTTTAACTGTTAAAGGACAGTCCTGAGACATCCGTTTATCAGTTTGTTCTCTTAGTTAATGTTGTTTCCATCAACTCTGCAGAGAATATCCGGCTGTTTAGCTTCTAAATGTTCCACTTTATGTTGCTGTTTCTGTCTGATGTTCACTGCTCAGTCAGTATTTAGTTATTTTTTTATTATTATAATTATTTTTACTTTTTTAAAGATATAGAAAGTGCATATTAACGAACATTAACATATAAATATGCTAGATTTGGGTCATAGGCTAGTTTCCATCTGTAGTCACTTGTCAGGTTGATGTTGCACATTTATATAGAAATACATGAAACCATGGTAAAGTAGTGTTCCACAGGTTTAGAATTGTGTTTTTCTGAGGCTAAATATGTTAATGACAGAGCTGCTACAAGCTGCAGTTTGTGTAAATTCTTGTCTTCCCTCCTGCTTTGAGATGAAACCCTCAGCTGAGCAGTGAAGCTGAATTTAAAGTAAAAGTCTTCAGTGTAGTGAAGACAGTGATATAAATGTCGATGATGCATAGAGAGACATGAAGTGGGTCTGACACTGACTGCTCTGCATCTCTTGATGGAGCCACTAACACGATTACATCACATTTGATCCGATGCTGCCTCCGAGAGGATCGGAGTCGATCTCTGGAATGATTTGTGTTTGAAGTTATTGTGTTTGCTTTGGGTGTGAATAAATTTATCAGGTTTGTTTGGACGACTTTGAGACCCTTGCTGTGATTTAGTGATTGCATTTTGTTCTCATTATATTGCGTTAAATTGTTCCTAATATTTATGTAACTGTGTGGAGAAGTAATGTGTCTGTTTACTTCTGCTGAAGGTGGAGACAGTCACTCGTCTCTGGTGTTTGCGTTTTTAGGTTCCTGTCTGGTAGATGTACCGTCTACAAGCTGTTTGGCCTCTGCATGGTGCTGCTGCTCGTTTCTCTGCTCTGGCTGCAGCTCAGCTGTTCAGGTGACTCACCCACCCAGCAGCAGCCACCACCACCGCCCTGCCCGGCTGACAGTCGGGCATCTGCAGCCGACGACCCCTCCTGGGGTCCTCACAAGCTGGCCCTCATCATCCCCTTCAGAGAACGCTTTGAGGAGCTGCTGGTGTTTGTTCCCTTCATGCACAAGTTCCTGAACAAGAAGAAGATCCGCCACAAGATCCTCGTCATCAACCAGGTGGATCACTACAGGTGAGGAAGCACCTGCACCAGGTTTCAGTTTCCTCATCCGCACTGAGAGCCACCTGCTTTTGCTGTTTGTTTTTTTTTGTTCTGTTTACAGATCAAAAAGCAGTTTGGTAAAAAATATTTTTAGCACTGAAGCCAGAACATGTGGCTGTGAACATGAACATGTTAAAAGCAAATATGTCATATTCTGTTTTCATCACTTCAGACTCATTTTAGTTCAGGGAATGAACAGTCAAATTTCAAACTGTTTCTAAATTTCTATTTCTTTGCTCTGACTTGGTGACTCAGCAGGAGCAGTAACTCACCTTTTGAAGTCTGGAATGAATCTAAAATGTCGTGTTTGAGAACACACTGTATAATTCAGGCTGCAGAGACGTTCTATTGTTGTTTGTCTCAGATTTAATCGAGCATCTCTGATCAACGTTGGTCACCTGGAGAGTGGGAACGACACAGACTACCTGGCGATGCACGATGTGGACCTGTTGCCTCTGAACGACGCTCTGGACTACGGTTTCCCCGAGGACGGACCTTTCCACGTGGCCTCACCTGAGCTGCACCCGCTGTACCACTACAAGACCTACGTGGGAGGAATCCTGCTGCTCACCAAGAAGCAGTACAACATGGTACTGAGCTGCTGCACACCGGGGTTGTTCTTTCATTAAAGTGTCTGTGAGGGATTACTAAAACTGTTCATCACCAATTTGACTTCAATCTAGTTTATTGTTTAGCAAGAAATGATAAAACAAATAACACCCTACAATACATTTAATACCTTTTTATGCCTAAAACAGCTTGTTTGTCAGATCTGTTGTAAAGGCACAGAAGAGACAAATGTGCTTAAAAAAACACTTTAACAGTGATTTTGATTTTGTGGAAACTTCAAATTACTAAAGGAAAAATAAAAAGACAAAACTGGATTATTTTAGGGTTTTTTTCACTGCAGGAACTCAGACAAATGTTGCATAACATGTAATTTGAATTAGAATCAGATTTACTGTAAAGCATTGTCCCAGTCTCTCTGACATTGTCCCAGTCTTTCCTCACACAGTCAGGTGTAGTGCGCTTCATTGTCCAGCAGGTGTAGCCGTTTCACCTGGTGAGGAATCAGTAATGTAGAGATTTTATTTTTGCCTGAAGTGATTGTGGATGTTAAATGTCTTTGCCAAGATAACCTGCTCTGAAGCAGAACATAAAAAGTTTTCCTCACCTGTTTTTTTTTTCAGTGTAACGGGATGTCAAACCGGTTCTGGGGGTGGGGCCGAGAGGACGACGAGTTCTACAGAAGGCTGAGAAAAGCTGAACTGCAGGTGAATCGAAGAGGCCAGTGAACAGCGTTACAAATCATTAAGGAGAGAGAAGTCTAAATTTAGTAAAGTTTAAAAAGTTATCAGGGTGACACTTGATCAGAACCATGTTTTTAGAGATCCATTCCTTTAGAGTCTGATGTTGTTTTCCCTGCAGCTGTTCAGGCCGAATGGAATCACAACTGGGTATAAAACCTTCCTCCACATCCACGACCCGGCCTGGAGGAAGAGAGACCAGAAGAGGGTGGCAGCTCAGAAACAGGTAGGAGTTCACTGATACGCCCACTGACTCAAACAACAACTCAATAGTAAAACATGAGATGTTAACTTTGTGTAAATGAGATACAAAATATTACAGTGGTTTTGGGAAAAAATGCAGTCATTTTGAAGAATATGCAGGTTTTTTTTAGGATCTGTAAGATGTAATTTATATGAAACAGGCAGCAGTGGAACATGGAAAGATAAAGAAAAGTGACAACAGAAGCAAAATTTACTTTGTCTCATCCTTTTTTCCAAAGAAAATAAGTTAATAAAATAACTGTCCAGGAAAAAGCCTCAAATCTAAGCAAGAGTCCTAAAACACAACACAAACTCCACTGAGAGAACTGACATCTTAAAAGCCTCCTTCATTCCCTTGTTCCCTTGTTCCCTTGTTCCCTCGTCCCCTCCTCACTGTAGGAGCAGTTTAAGGTGGATCCAGACGGGGGGCTGACTAACCTCCGTTACGAGGTGGAGTCCAGACAGGAGCTGACCGTCACCGGCGCCCCCTGCACTGTCATCAACATCAAACTGGAGTGTGACCAGAATGAGACGCCCTGGTGTCTTCTGGGATAGAGGACATATGCAGGACAGGTGTCTTTTCAGTTCTGATGGGAGCTCAGATCCTGTCTGTCCACCAGGAGGCATTAGTGTGTTTTTTTTCTCTGTCAGTGCAGCACTGACCTTTGGGGGGTGCTGTGGGATTCTAGTTTTAACAAAGAATTTCTGAAACCATCACTGGAAAAAAAATCGGTACAAAGACACTTGATGGAAACTGATTCATCACTGGGCAGAAGCAGGAGCGACCATGTGAAGTTTAACATCTCTGAGGATCAAACAAACTTCATCAACAACCAAACTGCTGTTTTACAAACATTTTTAAGTGGATTTAAACCTCACGATGTTGGTTTTTAAGCTGCGAAACTGCTCCGTTTATGAACAGAACTTGCTGAACAGCTTCAGTCTGACCGAAGTTTGAAAAAAACTCACCTGAGCAGTGGATGGAGACACTGTTACACCAAACCGAGCTGAGCTGAGCTGAGCAGGGCCAAACCTGAGCTGATTTCATTGACTCATCTTTTGACCCTGCTGGTGTGAAAAGTCTTTTTTTTTTTTTTTTTTTTTTTT
>JAQLOL010000026.1:28261084-28278161 GCA_029783665.1 Naso thynnoides
GTGTGTGTGTGTGTGTGTGTGTGTGTGTGTGTGTGTGTGTGTGCGTGTGTGTGTGTGTGTGTGTGTGTGTGTGTGTGCTACATCACCAATCCGGAAGCCTTCCATATGCAATACCACCAAAACATCTTCGGCCTGTCTTGGGATACAGAATCCCCTCATACTGACATTATCTCCATGATGGAGGCAACAGTGGCAAAAAAAAACCTCACCTAACCTAACCCTAACCCTAACCCACATGCCTGATCACTGCCTACGTTGTCAAACCCTTTATGGGCCACTCAGCGCTGCAAAACATGCTGCTGGTAGGCAGAGGAGACACTAAAGGATTACAAAAGCCCTGTTTCCACTGAGCGATTCCGTTTGGTTTGGTATGCTACGGCCTGAAATTTTTTACATTTCAACTGTCAAAACTTGGGAAGGATACCCAAATAACCAATCTTTACTATCTTACTTTTTAGCGCTTTGTAGCTGGGCTATTAAGTACACCGATCCAGTGGTCACGAGTAGGCAAAAAGCTGTTTTTAAGTGCTGTTGTAGAACTGCTAATATATGTTACCATGTAGATTCAAAATATGTAGTCACTTTATCCAAATAACACTCACCTGCAAATCTGTCATGAATCTGTCAGACTTGCGAGGAGTTGCAGCTTGCCGGTGAGACCTGCCGGTCATTTCACGGCAGCTGCCCGACTCCATACGCTGTCACCACTGTAGAAACAATTAACCAATGAGTTGATGATCTGTGCAGCTTATTAGAGATTAAACGCTGGCTATAATGTTTCCACAGCTTTATGAAACATCATTAGATTTTTTTTTTTTTTTTTTTTAGAAAAATTAATCTCAGATAAAATCTAAAATTGTAGCTACTCTGTCAGTTTGCCTAAATGTACACTTAAGACAGAACATTGCTGCCTCGTAGGCTTTGTTTGTAGCCTATCAATCACGATGATTCAGTAAGTAGATATTTTAATATGAATTTATCATCTAATTTCGTTTTATCTTACAAAATTATGTAACAGTTTAAATTTTTATTACAAATGCATTACAGACTAAGCCACATAATTAACTAAATCAAATTTTTTGTGTAAGAAAAAGTGCTTTAAGTAAAGAATTGAGCTGGGATTATTTTGTCAGGTACAATGCTTAGCAAGCTGATAAGACTATTGCCATCCAAGTAAGGGTACGGTTGGCACAAGCCAGATCAGAGTTTATCGTTCCAAATTGTAAACATACTGAACCGAGCTGAACTGTACTCCTCAGTGGAAACAGGGCTATAGACTTCCTGAAGCGCTGCAACATAAACCCCACCCGACTCAAATTGATAGATCTGCCTGGCAGGTCGACTGCACCAGGATGATTAAGCTAAATACATTTCACAAACCAACAGAGATGAACCAATAACACGTGCCCTATGACATCAGAGCTGGCATTACCTCAACATCTGGGCTTCCCTGCCCGCAGACAAATATGTGGTACATCAGTCTCCACAAACGCAAGTGGCACCAGCATCAGTGGTGCTGAAGCCAGACCACCCTTTACCCGACCCCATGAAAGGGGTAAAAAAAAATTCCATCTAAATCTTCAAAGTTTTACTTCAATGTAGTATTTGTACAGTGTGAGCTGTGTGTGTGTGTGTGTGTGTGTGTGTGTGTGTGTGTGTGTGTGTGTGTGTTGGCATTAAGCAGATGTACAGGCTGTTTATTTGTCCTCTAGGTGTAAGGATGTACACTAAAGGTGTTGGTGGGCAAGGTGATAGATGTGTGTGTGCTTTAGGATGTATGAGCGCGTACGTGTGTTGGGTGTTTTTGCACATTTCATCTGCATACATGTGTGATAATGAGTGTGTTTCTGTGTGTGTTTACTGCAGCAGACTGTTGATGTGTGTCACACTCTTGCAGTCAGCACCTGAGGTGGTAGCTTCCCCTCAGAGAGAAGAGCAAGGCATGAACACCGCTGGTTCAATTCCCTCTGGGGTCAACTGTGTTACAGCTGTGTTACAGAGGCAGCAGAGAGAAATCAGTGGCTCTGCAGAGCTACTTTTAGTAAATATGTGAGTAGAATTTATTGATAAAGGAATTTTAGTCGAGTCTTTCTGAAATTTGGACATTAATCATAGATGTTTTGCCACATTTTAGTGGGCTGATTGGCAAAATCCTTTTCTAAATCTTAAGAAAATTGAAGTTTGGAAATAGTTTTTGTGGCGTGTGTGAAAAATCAGAGCGGACTCATAGACCAAGAATTATTTAAAATGGCTAATGTAGTGAGGCCAGTAACTGGCAAAATGTTTAAAAAAGCTTTTTGTCCTGATCATTAATCTGATTGGTTGGATGGAGAGAGGGAGGGGCTGGAGTTTAACATCATCTACTTAATAACAGCAAAGGTGAGGAGCTTGTTCATATTATTGATGAATCATACCAGAGAGAATGAAACAATATTATTAATAGTGTGGCCAGAATCTTCTTTCTGAAGATACAAAATCAGCAGTCTGATCTTTATTAACTTTTTCAGATCTCTTACATCCAGACAATCCATTTCTGGTTGCAGCTCTGTTTCCTCTCAGGTACAACTAAGTTCGTTATATTTGAAATGTGCTACATTATCACATTACAAATGCAGATCAGTAAGTTATTATCCTATTTTTGCTTCAGTTGTCAAATTGTAGACATAATGTGTTGCAGCCATGTCCTCACAGCAACAGTATCTGTTAAAAACTCTGATCCAGCATGAAGATTTCGGTTCCCTGCAGACCATGCTGCATTAGTAAACACTGATTCATATGTTCATAAGTTGAGATGACAAATCATATTAATATCCCTCCAAATTAAGAAGAAAAAAAAACTTGCTAATGATACCAAACAGGCCCTGCTTGGCTGCAGTTCTGCAGCCATTTGCCACCAGAGCTTCTCCTCGTACTATTTGCACCATCTCTCTCTGTAAGTGAGAAGTTGATTGGCTGTCAACAACTTTCCACATTTCTCTCTCTTTTTTTTGCATCAACACTGTTCTCCTGCAGCCTAATTAACACTAAATGTGCCACCGGGCAAATGCAGAACGCATGGCAATATTTGATTACATGAACAATAAATTACCATCAACAACATGCTCATGAAACACATTGGAAAATAGTGACAATGGTAATTATGTACAGTTAAAACCACAGTGTCAGAGGGGGCGGTGAGGACAGGTAGAGCTGTAACGCCGCGCTTCACCGTTAACAAGGATTCTGAGCGGCTCTGCCAGTTCGTCTGCCGGCCAAATATACACGCGTCAACAACACCTGAGGAGACAAATGCAGACAAGATAATGAGCTAACACTGTTTTATTACACTGCATTAACCTGCACATTCACATAAGACAGGAGTGCAGTATGAACACAGTAGATAAGATAATAGGTTAATTTTCATATGTATGGCAACCTTTTTTATTATATTGCACATTGATTGATTTAGCTGAACAAAAGACTTTTATTTACTAGCAAGACTTTTTCTCCTAAATGCAGATAAATAACGTCAGCAGAGACGTAAATAAAAATAAGTTTTAAGTCAAGGCTTTAAGGCTTTCAAAGCTTTAAAGTTGGGAAGGGCAGTTTATTTTTGGTGTCACCAGGCAAAAATCCCATAATAACCTTTCAGCATATTGTAACTCAGATAGTTTGAAAGAATACTAGACCTCTGCACCTTGGCTCTGTATATTAAACCATGACAGACATTTATCAGCCAATAGAGGGTCATTTCTGAGAGCATGTGTTCCTATTGGCTCCACGCTGTGTTACCTAACAACAGGTGATGCTTGTATAAGTTGACTTGCTGTCCCAACAAGTGATAACACTTACGTTCTAAACAGTACAGTTTACTCTGCTGCAACTTTCCTTGCAACCAATTTGTCTTGTCATAAATTTTTGGTGTAAACTGGCCTTAAGAGAGAGAGACAACAAACCAAATAAAAGGCAAGTTGGAGAAAAAACAGGGAGAGGAGGGTGCAGCGGAGTCGCTTCCTTAGGAGTCTCATGCTTCAGCTAGCTTGATTTCCAGATGTTGCCTACCAGCTTTAAGTCTCAGATTATCAATATTAGAAGAATACAGCAAAAAAAAAACACTTTGCTAAGATAAAAAAAAATACTGAAAAAATGTTATATAATTGTTCTTAATGTCCTTTTAAAATCTTTTTTGTATGTGTCAACTTGTTCAATTCATCTCACACGATCTTGCTGTACCTAAAGGATGACCAACAGTTGTGCATTGCAAAACAATCAGGTTTTGCTCATGTGTGGCCCATCTGCAATATTTGAAAGCTGCAATAGGAAGCAGTGATGCTGAGAGAAAGTAACAGTCCGAAGTGTGGCTGCATTTCACGAATAGGCCTACAGCTGCAGTCAGGATGTGTTTAGCTTGTCATGCACAAAGACTTGAAGGAGGGGGAACGGCTAGCCTATTGACAGACAGCTGAAGACTTTTTAAGGAGTTATAAATCCTCCTGAGAGTCTGATTGTTGTCACCAAATCTAAAGATAGTGCAGACCATTTCCACAAAAAAAATGCTGGCACCGTAAGTCTCTGCAAAGCTACATTAATATGCATGATTTTCGCAGTCTCTGGAAATGCCGTTTTGAATTTACGTTATATTTACACTCACATTAGCACTGCCTGTCTTCATTGTTACTGCACGAGATGTACGTAAGATGAGACATACTCCAGTTGGCATCATTTAATTCCCAATCAAGAAACACTGGTAGGAACTGCTTTGTTTTGCTAAAATGGACTTAAAAATTGTCGTGAAATGCGAAATAATGAAACTTTAAACACAAGACTTAAATGCGATTAACCATGATTAACTATTAAAATTCAGCATTTAATTGCAATTTTTTAAACAATTGTTTGACAACACTAATAAAGATTCAACGTATCTGCAGCTTGCAGAGACATACAGTGCTCATTCTGACAACTCAAATGTCTGCGTTTTTTTTTTAACATTGTCCCTCAGTGAATTCTTGTTACATAATTTTTTTTCTCTCTCCTTCGTCTGTTTTTGTTTTCGTTCAGTTGTCTTCCTCCAAGCTTTCCTCCTCTTTCAGCATGGTCTCTCGTCTTCTTCCTCACCTCTCTTTCTATTTTTATCATTCTTCCTCCACACTCTCACCCTTCATCTCTCTCTCGCGCTCCCTCTTTAATTTACATTCTCAACACATTACCTTTTCTTATAATTCTTTTTAACTCCTCCCATTTTCTCTCTCATCCAAGAGGCTCTTTTTCAGTCATTTTTTTGTCTTATTTCTTTTAATCGTTTCTTTCATTGCACTGCTTTTTCCTCCAACACTCTTCTTTTTACTCTTTCATCTGAATCTCTCCAGGGCTGTGTCCTTTTTCCCTTTTTCTTTTCTTGCTCCTTTCTCACATCACTTTTTCATTTTTCTGATCAATTCACACACTTGCTCTTCCAGCATTACAGTACTATTATCTTTATCATCCACCCTTACTCATTTTCTCCAGCTTTCTGTCTTGCTTTGCTTTTCCTTTCTTCTTTTTTCTGCTCATTCCCTTGTTTTTGTTTATTTACCTAATTCTGTGTTTGATCATTTTTTACTCTTTATTTGTCCATCTCCTTTCATCTGTTTTCTCTGCTTTCTTTCTTTCTTTTAAAGGGATAATCCAGAATTTTTTGAAACAGGGCCTCATTTTCAACCTATGGTCCTATTCCTATTGATAGAGATTGTTTACAGGTCATTGCATGCAGTACGGAGTTTGGACAGCTTGCCGTTTTGTTGCTGATGCTAATGCTAGCACAAGTCTATAGGACCCAGCAGTAGTCACTACCAAACTCTGATTAAACACTACACAGTGCACCCACAGCAAATAGAATATGATGACAGTCTATTGAGGTGAATTCGAGTTTTCGTAGAATGATTTAAGAGTCAAACTACAGCTGAATTTCTTTAATTTGTGATTCTGATTAACACAACAGGTAGTTGCCAAACTCTGCAGGCCTACTTCCCTTTGCTACTACTAGCTTGCTGTTGCTGTTAACCCTAATCAGCCACAAACTAAAGAAATTCAGTCATAGTTTGACTTCTAAAATTATTTTAGGAACGCTTGAATTCACCTCCATAGGCTGTTGTCATATTTGACTTGCTTTGGGTACAAGTCGGGTGTTTTATCTGAGTTTGGTAGTGGCTACTGTTGGGTCCTATAGACTTGTGCTATCATTAGCATTAGCAGCAAAAAGACGATCCATCCAAACTCTTTACTGTGTGCACTGAGCTGAAAATGGTCTCTATTAAGAGGAATAGGACGGGGTAGGTCAAAAATGAGTCCCAGTGTCAAAAAATGATGCAAAGCCTGCGGAGCCAGTTCAGGAAGACAACTCAAAGCAGCAGCAAATCCTGATCAGGTGATCAGTAACATGCACTCTCTATCTGATTGGGCCGGGCTATTTAAACCTCCCTGCTTACCTGATCATTCTTTGCTCTGCATTCTTGCTGCTCTGCTGTGCTGGCTGCTTCTGCTCATGGTGCTCTCGCTGCTTGCTTCTGCCTTACATAGTTTTGCAATCCCAACGCCTCCCCAGCATCCACCTGTGGGATCTGCTTCTATGACCCTCTTTGGGGTTTTGCTATTTCATTCCCTTTAATATCTAACTGGCAGATCATTTATTCATTTATCTGACTGCATTCTGAAATATCCCTTTAACTGCCGTTTCTTCCTTATTTTTGGCTGCTTTTCTTACAGTATTTAAAAGCTATGGAATTCTGGTTTTCAGCTTTTTCTTCCTTCCCCAGTGTATTTGAACTTTTTTCACCCCTCATGCTTCATCTTCATCGTCACTGTGTGAGTGGCTCCTCACTTCCTCTACTTTGCATTAGCAAAGAGCACAGCGATAGTTGTGTTTAACAATACAACAAAGCATTCAGTGGTTTAACAGAACAGGTTGATCAGATCATGACAAATCAAAATTTATCATGTTTGAATAGTGTTTGTAGTTTTATATTAAAGTTCTCAGCTGTAGTTTGGTAAAGGCCAAATAGTTGCAAGGTTGTGATACAACTGTTTTAAAGCAAGATGTTATTTCCACACGCTGTAAAAAAAAGATGGACATGGATGGATGTTGTTATATTCTGACCTGCCATGCATCGTGTAAAGAGACAATTAGATGTTTTATAACATCACATTATCACCAGGTGGATGCAAGAAGCAGTTAGCCGGAGCTAACCTTTCAGCTACACCAGCAGCTTCAGCCTGTGTACCTGGGATAAAGCTGTAAAATAATCACATTAATGCTGTTATATTGTGTTGTGACAGAGATTCCAACCCACCATGCATCATGAAAAGAGACAATTGGACGTTTTTCATTTAAAATAACATCATGTTATCACCAAGTAATGTTAGATTCAGTGCAGCCAGAGGCCCAGAGGTAAACTGGTAACAGCAAATCTGCGGCCTGTCGCAGCCAGGGACAGTGACTCAAGCCATGACTGTAGCTAGCGCAATGCATCGCCAGCCTACAGACAAGTGGCGCTGTTAATTTTTATTTTCCATAAGCCGTCAAATAATCATACAGATATTGTTATATTGTGTTGTGATATTGGCTATGAAAGCCAGTTTTAGTGCTTTTATCGTCCGTTTTTTTTTTTTACGTATTGTGGTGTGTTGTACCCAAGGTATATAGAGTATTTCTATGTTGTACTGTTGCTTTTTGATTAATGACCACCGTCAGTTACCATATCAGGCTGCAGGTTCAGGTGTCCACATACTTTTGGCATCTCCTCTATTTGCTTTCATCTACTTTCAGCCTCCATCTTTTATCTCTTCAGTAGCTTTCTGTGTTGTTCTGCCTCTCTCTCTTCTATCCACACATTTTTAAGTGTCCTGTCTTTCTTTTCTCTCTCTTCTGACACATTTTGCGGTATCTCTCTCTGCTATCAGGAGGCACATACACACACACACACACACACACATCCACACACACACACGCAGCGGAGGTGAAGTCGAGAGGCTTGTCTTAGCGTGCCATCTGTCCTCGGCGCTGACGTTGGCTCTAATTACTGCGTCTCCCCTGGCTAATGCTGCCTCATTAGGCCGCCGGAGCATGTGCAGCCGACACAAGCGCCGCCGAGATTTTGCACCAGGAAACGCGAGCTCGAGCCATTATGGGATCAGGAAATCTGTCTGGTGCGACAGGCAATTCACACCAGCGGCTAAACGCTCATTTTGCTTCTCTCCCTCTCAGTTTAATTCTTCCTCTCTCTGCCATGCTCTCTCACTCCACTCGTCTGGCTTTGGAAAGCATTTTCGAGGCCCGAGTCCAAGCACCAAAACAAAGGAGTCAAAAAGGAGTCCTGCTCCAAGAGAGACGAGAGAGACGCACAAATCCACCAAAGGCTGGTTTCTGAAGCCTGAGATATCAAAGTCTCTGTTGTATTTCATTCAGCGATTGATGTGTGGAGTCAAATTTATTACAATCTGACCACGAACAGATAGTTCCAGTTGATTTTAACTTGTGCCTTTACAGGACATTCTGTGCAAAATTAAACTTAAATACACTTTCCTGCAATTTAAGACTCTCCCTCAGAATAATAGTCACATTTAGCAGGTTTGTAACATGATGGCAGTTAATTAGTGACAAGAAAAGGCTGTGTGCTTGCTCACACTGAAAATGTAAATATAAACACTGTAAACTGGTTAAAATGTCTAAAAAAAACTTTTGCCTTATTTTGTTTTCATGCTAGCTTAAAAGAAACAGCAGTGTAGTGTAAATGCACTTTAAAATAATGTCAGATCAACTCCAGCTGAAACTACAGAGGGCTGAATTAGCGCCTCCTGAGGTCCAGAGTGGCACATAGCCACAGCTGGCTGGTTAGCATGCTCACCGCATTATTCTTATTAGTAGTAGTAGTAGTAGTAGTAGTAGTATTTTGCAGCAATATTAATGAGTTTATTTCTTGTATTTTTCTGCCTTATTTGACATTCTTGGGAAAGACACAACAAGGGAAACACAAGGATTGACAGGAAATATTTAATGGTTGGGTGTTACATGATGCGTGCTTGCAGGCTGTGTCATGTTTCATGGCTCAACACGCAGTCACTGCAAACATGTTTTTTTCTCACAGTGTTCTCCTGCACGCCTGATGCCTTCCCATAGGTTCATAATGCGCTGCTTGAAGTTCAGCTTTCCCTGTTTCCACCTGTGGTTTCATTCAGGTGCTGCTTGAGCCTGTTTGTGGCCACAGCTTAATTATTCTTCAGCCCAGAACCTTTCAGGTATCAGTTTAAAACACTTCAAACAATCTGAAAATTTTCTAAACATAAAAATTTTAACACAATATGAAATATTTCGTTTTCATCTGTTGTTTGGGGGGGGTTCGGGTTTTTTTTGTGCCTGCAGCTTGGCCCTCATGGGTAAAAAAAATCTACACCTGCCAAGGTGTAAATGAAGCCGTTTTTTCTGTTAAAAAACCTACAAGCAGAAGGAGTTTATCCTGCTGTCTGTCGAGTATAATGTGAGATCCCTGCAGCTCTTCACCATGAATCATCTGACACGCTGTGAGATAAAGATCTTAAGTTTTTATTTCATGTCTGTGTTGCGGTTTCCTCACTCTGACAGCAGTTAATCTGTGGAAATTGATAATTGCAGTTAATCAGCGACAGACGTCTGGTGTCAGTGACGGTAAATGGTTCTTCATGCTTTCTGAAGTCTTTGTTTATCATGATGTTCACAACAAGCACTGTGGCAACTGGTTAACCAGACACACAACAAAAGAGCAAGGAAGGTTTACGATCCGACTGCACATCAGAGGCAGAGACGAGCATAGGAGGAGACGTGTTAGTCATGTGTTCGTAAAGACACGGCAGTGACTGGCGTTCTGAATACAAGCAGACACATTTGCTCAAGGTGACTTCAAGCACTGCAGCATATGAAGGATTATTATCAGTGCTTTTGGGGTATAAACCAGGGGGCAACAGATTTTCAAACCAATCAAATCCACAATATTTTCCAGTTACAGAAGAAAGGTTCAACAAACACCATCAATATGTTCCAACATCCACAGCAACTGACACATCAATGATACCAAACAAAAGCTGGAAGTACTTCTGGAGTAATTGTTTGCTGGAGAGCCGCCTCAGACAGAATCAAACAATACAGAAATGTTATGTACCTGACCGAAGTTAGGAAAATCCTTAACATACAAACCTTCATCACAGCAAGTCACCAAACTTGCTTTCACACGGAACACAAACACCAGGTTAAGTCCGGCGTCTTCCATCAACTTGAACCTCCACGTCACTTTGATCGTTTTCACTCTTTGTTCTATGTAACATCACATTTCATATTCATACAGAATGTAATCACACCTGCTGTTCTCAGAGGTTAAAAAGAAAGGATTTTTGCACCTTGCCTGAACACAAAACTGGGTTTTTGCGTGTTCACTGCATGCTTGAACATTGCCCCATTCGTCCACAGATTAAGGAGGCTGGGGTACAACATGTGATGCTCATGTCAAACAGGTTCAATGGACTCAGGAAACATGTAGCATCTGTGTTGTCACTTGTAGGTTTCTGAGGGGATGTTTCAGACGATTAAAGATTAGACGCACTGGAGGGCAGATCAGGCCTGATTGATGGAGAATCTTCCACACAACATAAACATACCTCAGCCAAAAAGACTGTGCTAACACCTCTGTCTCTGTGTAGCAGCTCTCTACATTTCAAGAAATAATCTACTTGTGTTAGCGAAGTATTCCCCCTGGTGTCGTTTGTCCCATATCATCCATATGTTCTTTATTCCTCATGAAGAACTAATGAAGGTGGTTTCAAGACGATGGCCAACTAGGCTGCCTACCAACTTCCTCCTGTGCCAGAACTCGCTTTACTGCACATGTATTTTTGTAAGATTTCACTTCAGATTACTGAAATAACTGTTGTCTCCTTGCTTTTTTGTTTTGTGCTTTTTAAAATAATGTTCATCAACTGAAGAAGTTTTGTCTCAGCTCCAAATACACAAATCTGATTTGACCTCCAGTGGCCCCACACCTGATCTTTTTAAGTCATATTTAGGACCTTTCTGACAAAGTCATTGATTTGTCTTTTGTCTTTCAAGTATTGTTCTATTTGCAGAGAAGATGGATCAAATTTATGTTGGGAACAAGATATGGATCATTTTCATTCAAAGATAACAACTTGTATGGACAAGTTATTGTCTGAGGCGTGCAAGATACAGTAAGTATCATCAGTCATTATTCTGTAATTGTGTTCCATAATAACTAAATACTTCCTTACTATGGTGTACTTTGTTTGCAGTGTTGCATTCACTGCAGTAAAGGTCTGGAGGACTTCTGATTCATGTGCTGACTTTTCATTAATTTCAAAGATTAAAAATTACACCCCCCCAAAAAAATGAAATTGTCTTTAGACAAAAAGATTTTGACTTCTAAAACATTCAAGGATTCCGTTATGAGTTAAAATTAAACTAAATTCTGTAAATTATCTAAAAAACAGATAATAATTTAAATAATTTGTTTCTGTGATATATATAATGATTTTTATCCAAAAGTTAAATGAGCTGACTGTCAGACAGAGACCACAACCCTGAAACCAGTTCAGCCAAACTAAAACATCATCACTGATTGAGGCCAAACGCCCACACAACACTTCTTCCCAATCTGTCTGTAAACCTCCACTGTCCTCTCCGTCCCTGCGTCTGAACGGAAGGCCAAATCCAGACCGACGCCCACATGCCGACGTCAGGCTGAACTGGGCCAAACTCCCACCGCCGCCGGAATCCTCAGGCCTCAGCCGCTTCCCACGTCCGACCACATCATCTGGGAGGAAGCTGGGCTCTTAGCACTGTCGTCTGTTCGTGTCAAGCCTCAGACACCCACCATGAGAGGAGGGGACGCACAAATTATCCCTCCAAATGCTGAGGAACAATGGAAATGTGCCGATCCAGAAATGTAAAAAATCACTGGAAAAAACAAAAAGGACACCTACACTTATGACACAATTAATGGCATGAAATTATGATAGTTAATTGTGCTTTTAAAAATGCATTTGGAAAATAATATTTCAAACAGATTAGAGAAGAAAATAGAGGGGGAAGTGATACATGGAAAATATGAAAGGAAGCAAAAGTTTACCTTCCTGAAGCCTTTTGATCAGCTAAATTTTAAATGTGGAAATGACGACAGTAAAACCAGCTTTCATTCACTGATTCATCACTTCTGCCTCCCTAAAATACCCTGTCGAACAGTTATTTATGAGCTGTCCTGTGCGTCCATGACTCTATTTTTAGCAGTAGTTCTGTGGCAGATGAATAAGAGTCTCCATCAGCTCGTCTCAGACTTGCAGCAGGTGGAGGGTGAAATGTCGGCTCGCTCACATCGTCTTTGTGCCGCCTTTTTCAGAGAAGAAGTGACTGGACGTTCGTCATTGTGCTTGCAGCCGGCCGTTGGTGAGCGGGAGCCCATCCAGGCATCTTGTGTGGAAAATTTCGGACTGGGCATGAGCCGGCCATCTGCAGCTCCAGGCCTTCAGCAGCCAAACGCAGAAACACTTCAGTTACCGGAGGAGGGAGGAAGACAGAAACCAGCAGCAGAAATGTCTCTGATTCATTTTAGAAGGAAAAGGTTCAAATGCAGAGTGATGACAGAAACTGGAGACGAGGCTCACTTCTGTTTGAAGGGACTTTTTACATTTCCTCCACTACAGTTAAAATGTAGTACCTGACAAATCAGACATACTGCAAGGCCCTTTGGTAGTGGTGTGGAGCTTTTCAACACATGTTCAAATATGAACTTCATTTGATGCATGTTGATTAAAAGCTGAGACAGAAACACAGCTGAATAATTTTAGTCAACTTAAGCAAGAAAAATAACTGAAAAATGTGTGCAGAAAATTGAAAGACTTCACTCAAGTAAAGCTATAATTACTTAGTCATTTCTTTTTGCTAGAAGCCATTTATGAAGTCTCAGTCAGTTTTGTTTTTTGTTTTTTTGCTTTTGTTTTTTTCTTATTAGAAAATAAAGAAAAATTCGACATTTTTATTGTTAAAGAAAGTAGATCCAGTAAATAAAATCATCTTCCACAAACCACTCTTATCTAATTAAGCTACCTTTTTTTCCGTAACTGATGTTTATGGACACATCGCTCAACTGTGCTACTGTCACATCCATTTCCTGTTTCACCAGGAAAAACATCATATTAGGGAAGTGAAACAAAATATGAGGCTTTCACAGAGAGTTTAAAATACTGGACAAACATAATTAAAAGCTGATCACTTTTAACTCAAAGAAACTTGATAACCCAGAATCCTCTGGGCTGTTTGTGAAGAGTGGTAAGCTAGCATGCCTTTTTTTTTAATCTACCAATAAAGTTTGTTCGCTGACTCATCATTAGTGTTGGGGTACGTTCAATCTCAACATGGTGCACACCGTTTTGATATGGTCTCTGGATGAAATGACCTGTTTCCACGCGGTGTGCAACAGTGTACAACAGCTTTGAGGTGCGGTTTCTCCTGTTTGGTGAGTGTGTCGGAGGTGTTACCCAATCAGCTGTCTCTTGCGTATAAACCCCACTGTATCAAAAAAAATATGTGCACAATGGATCCAAAAGTCTTCTTCAAATATGTCTCCTGCAGCGTGATGTTTGCAGGTATTGATAACATTAAAAGACATGTTTGTAGTAAGTATTTTATAGTGAAGTTTTTTTTAACACAACAGGGTAATAGTCATTTTATTTAAATGCTTTATGGCTTATATGTATTTAATTTTATAAAATCTCTTCAGGCCTCATGTTTTTGAAAGCACAACTATGATGTTGTAGCTGGCTTCATTAGTGAAATGTTTGCCTTGTCATCCTGAAATGCAAGGCAAATGTTGAATCACTATAGTGAGGAACCACAGTTTCCACATACTCCTTCACACGATTAGGGTTGTTTTCTGCTTTTCTGGATGGCAAGGCCAGTGGCCATGACATTGAGTGTATTGTGTATCATTAACGACGTATTTAGATTGATATCATCAGGCTCTGCGAATTCTTCAAAGAGGACACAAAGAATGGCCCTCTCGGCTGCCATAGTTGCAATGCTTGTGTCACACAATGGGGTGTTCAGCGCACCACTATTTGTGGTTAAATAAACGTTTGCTAAGTGTTGTCACATTTGAACAAGGCCCTGATTTTTCACAGCATTTTATTGAGAGTATATCCTTTTATATGCCCTTTGTTATAGACACAGTTTTTAATGACGACATATGAGCACAATACACAGATGACACACAAGTTTATATAAACCTCCTTTTGCAAGTTTGTGAAATTTAACTCTCATAAATGAAGCTTCTGACTGATACTTATAGACTTTGTTTAGCTAAGAAAAAGAATGAGAAGAGGAAGATTAGATGAGAGATGCACAACTTCAGCTCAGTGCGACAGAATAAATAAATATGGAACACAGTATCACATCAGTATTGTTTGTTTCTCTCACAGTTTGCAGTCTGAACACAACCTGCTTCTCTGTTGGACACCCTGAACACAGCCTTTAAACATTCACTTACTCCTCAGCCAATCGCACGCTCCCTGCTCTGCTCCTCTACAATTAAGCTCAACTGATTACACCTGTTACCTCTAACATATAAGCTCTACTCACCCACTGCTCTGAGCCAGATTGTTCCTCTGCCTTATGCACAACTTTCCATCACTCTTCTCTGGACTGATCTCTTGTTGCCAACCTTGTCTGTTTCCAACCTCCGTCTCTCACCAATCCCTTCATAGCAATCACAGCTGAACAAAAGTTCAGTCTTGTTTGCTTGTGTTCACTTCTTGCTAGTGGCTGTTTGGTGCTCTGCAGCTTCAGCGTTCCTGTTTAAGTCTTGTATATCAAAGTTTACCTTTGAGCTGTTGAAGAGTGAAGTTTGTGCCTGTTTACCTGTCTTTATTAACCCTGCTGTTTTGAAGAGGAGATTTAGGACAAAAAAAGTTTCAACATTGAGGACTCTGAAGAACTGAGTGACTTGATAAAACTGGTATAAGCTTGCACTCACCTGTCCCTGAAGAAGCTACTTACGTGATCTGTTTTTATTCAATCTCCATAAGAGTAAAGGTCATCACTGACTTTACCTCTGCTTGTGTTGTGCTTCTGTTCCTGTACGCTCCAGGTTTCAGTTTCTGTAGAGTGTGCGGGAAGGACCACTTTTGGCAAGAGCTGATGTCTGTCATAGTCCAACTGTTTATGCTCTATTTTTACTCAGGAAAAACTTTTCAAGCTCTTCACCATCCCATGCTTTTCATGTGTAGACAAAGTTCAACTCAGGATGTAAAAAACATCTAAAATAAGCTGACGTTTTGCAAATTGTGCCAATCAAGTTTAATTCTGGTGTAAATCTGGTGAAATTGAACCAGATGTGAAAATAAAACAATTGCTAATTTATATAATGGAATAAATACTGATGCAATCAATAACTTTCAGACAGGATTATGGTAACTATGATCAGCTCGTCTGAGCTGATTTTTAAATGAGCTCGCTGAGCGTCCATCGTCTGAAAGAGCAGCGATCCAAATTTTCTGTTCACAGATTCTCAAAGTAATCCAAACAATGAGTGAAAAACACCTTTTCTCAGGCTTAGTGTGAAATTTGTCCATCTTTTTTGTTGTTGTCGTTAGGTGGAGCGCTGTGTGTGTGATGTGTTTGCATGTGTGTGGTGTGTGAGTGAGTAAGAGAATCTCAGCGTGTGGCCGCAAACATTGTGCAGTTTCTCCTCTTGTTTAGGAGCCGGTCGAGAAGGCGAGGTGACATCGTCTCACCTGAGGCGACGGAGCTGACACCTCCGTCTCTCCGACAGGTGAGAAGACACAAACAATCCAGAGCTCATAATGAGGACTGCTGCTGGTCTCAGACAGCCGTAGATCCAGATTTAATTTTGTGTAAATGTTGGTTTTTGGAGGATATGTGCATATTTTATCACATTTAGTATTAATTGTGATGAAGGAAGATAAATTTAGTCTTCAGCTGTTAACAAGACAAACTGAAGTTTAGTTTTGCTCTTTTGTTTGTTCTTCAGAGTTTGTATGTGTTTTAAACTAGTGGATCTGGTTTTCACAATGAGACATCAAACGTGGACTGCAAACTGGCTGTGGTTAAATTTCTGTCCAGAGAGACATCATCACATGTTAAAATGAATGCCTGAGTTTTTCCTTTTCATTCTTTAATGAGCTCTATGTGAAATTTCACTGTTGAGAGAAAATTAAGTGAAAAATATTTTTACTAATCTGATACAGTCATTGCTAACATGGGCAGCACTGAGGCTTAGTGGTTTGTATGGTGTCTTACAGCAAGAAGGTCCTGGGTTCAAATCCAGGTCCTTTCTGTGTGGAGTTAGCACGTTCTCCCGGTGCCAGCGTGGGTTTTCTCTGAGTGCTCTTGTTTCCTCCCACCATCAAAGACACGTATGTTAGGGTTAATACTCCTCTGGAGTTGGCCCCAGTACCGCAACCCTGTAATGCATTGTATTGTTAAACCAAACTCCTTTCTAAAGGCATATATTATATGGTAGAGTAATTTATCACATTCAGGACTTTGATTGCACTATCACACTTTTTTAATTCGTTTCAATCTCCAGGAACAACTGTCACATTGACTCGGTAACATCATTAACAAACTTGAGATGAGGTGTTTGTAACAGGCGTGCACTGACAATTTTCATGTTCTCATCCTGCAGTTGGTGAGTGTTTGATACCAAGATAAGTTTTAGGGTTTTAGATGACTCGATCTTTTAAAGAAGCTCACAGAAAAATGCATGAAGTCCACCTTGGAAATATGGAAGATAGAGGGCGTACTCACACTTGGCCCTGTTGTCTCATACCATGCTGAAGCACGAATATCCCCTCTCCCCCCCCCCCTCCTCACATTGCTCCAGTCTAACTGCGCCTGAGCACGCTTGAGTTATCTGATCTACAAGTGCGACCCATATTTTTATCTGCATTTTTTTTCATCTTATATTAACATGTTTAAATTGTTCTCTGGTTCCCGCAATCTACAAGACAGTCGCAGATTTTTCCACTGCTTTTTATGCGGAAATTGTATGCCGTTATCTGCCTAAAG
>JAQLOL010000026.1:28278261-28288546 GCA_029783665.1 Naso thynnoides
GTCGCAGATTTTTCCACTGCTTTTTATGCGGAAATTGTATGCCGTTATCTGCCTGAAGTGAAGATGAATTCTTCACAAACAGTCACAATGATGTCGGCGCTCCGTGCTTGTGCTTGTGCACATGCATCTGTACCATACTGAAGTCCACCTCTTCCAACCGTGCCAGGGCCGACAATGCGTGCTGTGCTTGAGTACGGAAGAGAGCACTCGCACTAGTCGAACAAACCGGACTTTAGGGGTCAAACTAGCCCCTCTCAGGACTGTGTGTGTTTCATACCACAGTCTTATAACCATGGTCTTAAGACCATAGAAAAATTAACACAATTAAATACCAAGCCACGGTCAGAGCCAAATATCTCGACTTACAAGGCTTGCAGAGAAATGTCAAATGCACATTCCTTAGCAGAAAGGCCTTGCCATTTACGGCTGTAATTACGTCCACCAAAATGAAATTACTGCAGGTATTCACTCCTAACCAGCGGGGGCGCTGTGACGTCTTGGCGCAGAAGCACACACACAGCGAAGAAGACAGCAGCCATACTCAAACTCAGTGGAAATTGAGAGGCAACAACTTTTTGAAAAATAATTAAAAATACTTACAGGATGTGCCCAGTGTTCAAAACCCGGCGCCATAAACAGCAAGGCCCTTCTGCTAAGGTATGTCAAGCATGCTTACAGATTGCGTAATGTGAATGCACCCAGAGATTGGTCGTTGAGATTTGGTCGTTTACTTCTCTGTTGGGGGTGCTGGTGTGTGTGTGTGTGTGTGTGTGTGTGTGTGTGTGTGTGTGTGTGTGTGTGTGTGTGTGTGAGTTTAAAAGTGGGATCATTTTTCGGGATGGTTACCAGAAACAGGGACATCTGCTGACATCACATCACACACCTAAAGTCCGTACATGATTTCTTCTAACAAACATCCTCATTAACCAACAAGCTATCAGCACTGAACAGGTGATGAAAACAAGGAACGAGAATGAGAAGATGATGAGATATTAGAGTAAATCATTCATTTAACACACCCACAGAAATCTCAACTCACAGGTTGTTTATTTAAGCATAGAATGATTTTCAGTAATGTGTTAAAACATTTCTGTCTCAGGCGCAGTTAGACTGGAGCAGAAGATGATGGTAGCAAGCCAGATCAGGGTTTACCATTCTGAGGTGCACCATACTGTATCGAACTGCACTGTACTGCTTGGTTGAAACACAGCTCATGTGATCGACCACTCTACCTGCACCTTGGCCTCTCTTGGCGCTGATGATTCAGTGCATCGTTCGCAGATGCTAAACAGGTACCCAGAGCTTTCAAAAGTCACACCAAGAGGTCCTGAACAAGCATATGTATGTAACAAGGTGGGAGTGACAACAGCTAAATCATGGCCTTCTTCACATTGACAGGAACCAGGTGTGAATATGCTACAATCCTCCTTTACAGTCTAGAAACACTGGAATCTGTTTGTAAAATGTATAAATATTAACTGCAGAATGTAAATGTGGCCAAACCCCCAAAATTCCCTCAATAACACAAAAACTTGACCTCTTAGCTGCCATCCAGGATTAAGCACATTCGTGTTTGGTGATCTGAGATGTGTTTTACTTTGTTCGGCAATCATCTTCTCGTGTGCAGCTCCAGGCTGCCACTTCTTTCCTTCTTTTCTTTTTTTTTTGTGTGTTTGTCTCACTGTGTTCTCTCCACCCACCCGCTCGGCTCAGCACTGCCTCAGAATCTGTTTCACTCACTAAATTGGCTCCTCAGACACCCTTCCCCTTCTTCCCCATCTCCCATTTAAAAAGTGAGAAATTATAATTATCTGAATTATGCTTTTAATGATGCGTTAATTAGAGTCATGGAGTGAGATTAGCCTATGAAGTATTACTTGTGAAATCCTTCCAGATTCATACAAGCTTCTCGAGGAGGGAGAGGGAGAGAAATGTCGCTGTGCTCTGTGATTAGCGCACCAATAAATAACAGAACAGATTGTGGTGCATATGCTTACGATTACAACTTTTAAACCAACGCTTTAAACTCACACCGACTGTCTTGTGCTGGCAAGAGGTTTCTGTACTAACGGCCCAGTCAGTCCTGTGCAGTTCTCAACAAATGTGAACTATTATTATCCTGTGTGAGGAGAAAACCGGTCTCTCAGCTCTGACTGTCTGCAGGCTGAAGCAATACTGCAAAATGAGATTTTCTCTGGGAGTAAATTTAGGTTATTCTTTTCCCAAAGTTTATTATTATTATTATTATTATTATTATTATTATTATTATTATTATTATTATTATTATTACATGTCATATTAACAGTAAAGAGAAAGATTCTGTAATGTTAAAGGTGCTGCTCGTATTCATTAACCCACAGAGAATTAACACCGGTTCCGCAGCTTTGCTAAGCTTTCAGCCTCTTTTAGCCTCTAGTTTTGGTTTGGCTGCACATTTTTACATCTTACATTTCTGCAACCTATGTTTATGTTAATATGAATGTTTCACATGTATCATAGCAACATTCCTTTATCACATCACTGCATGCATGTGTAATGCACTGGGAAAACTGCATGTGTGACTATACTAATGATAATGATAGTAGAGCAGCAGTAGTATATCTGATTCAAGGAGGAAACAGAATAAAGTAAATTTCCCAATTCCCTTACTAAGTAAATTGATAACAGCTCATCATCTGGATTTTTTTGTTTCTGTTCTTAAATGTTATTTTAATTAATTGCACTTTGGGTCATGTGGGCCATATGAATCCAGCTCCTTACTTTGTGAGTGTGTTATTTGTTCAAATTGAAATTATGAAACTGAACGGAGGAAATAAATGTAAAACAGATTCTTCTTTAAGTAGAACCATCAGGAGAACAGCAGGAGAGCAGCTTGAAAGTCAGACGGACATTTTTCTTGTTCTAGCTCGTCTCAGCTTCATTATTTCCACATTTAAGTATCTGATCATCTGTGTGAAACAACTTGTTCTGGCAGAAAATGAAGCAAACACAGAGACGTTACTCGTTCATTCCCTCTGTGTTTCTCTGCTCAGAAAGAAACAAAACCCAAAGCAGTTTACTGGCTCATTGCACGTATGTAAAACACATGTGCCTTTATTAGCCTCCATGTTCCAGTCAGCTCCTCACATTTACATGGGGGGTGGGCAGCTTGGCAGCTTGTCTTCCTCAGCCAGAAAACCTCGGCTGTTAAACAGGGTTAATGCCTCCATTAGTGGTGAGTTCGCTCTGATCCTGCAGCATAAAAATGAATGTCACTATATTTTTTTTTCTTTTTAAGCTGCTTTGTGCGCTGAGGCAGCGTAATGTTGGCACAGGAAGGAGACAAAAGTATTATTTTTATTATTGTATCCCTGAAGTTAAATGTTTATTTATTCAAATTCAGTTTCATTAAAAATTAAAGAACTCAAATGAGAAACAAACTAAATGTAATAGTGCAGAAATACGCAGGTTTATCTTATTTTTATCTTCAGTCAGCATTGCACATGAATCCCCTCTGATGTGCATTCATCAACAGCCTGAGCTGGACTGACCCTCAGGAGCAAAATAATCTCATCTATGTGTTAGCATGTGACGGGTTAGCAGTGAAAATTTGTTGGTGAAGGGGTCGCTGTTACACATTTTTCATGCAATCTCTTCGAAAACAATAAAAATGTCCAAAAAAAGAACCTTTTCTCTCAATCTGCTTTGCATGAAACCTGTAGTTGCTCTTTTCTAGGGCAGCATTTTACGTATTATTATGATTTGTCTTTTGCATACAAAATGTTTGAATCTGAGATGTGCGCTCTCTCCTGTATGATCAGATTTTCTTGATGGTGACAGTCCTTCACTTCCTCTGCTGGCAGATCTAAACCGACCGTGCAGTGGACATTTGGGTAATCCCTGGTTGTAATAACACTGGCTGGAGCGCTTTGAATCAGAGGCGGCCATCTTCGCTCAGCCACTGTGACGCCAGCCTCAGTGTTTAGGGCCTGGCGATGAGCCGCAGGAACCCTCTCTCCAAACCCCGCGAGGGAAATCAGCCTGCTAATTTGCAGGATGCACCGTCCTCCTCCAGGTTTAAGCATGCATGGCTGCAGCTAAACAAGCAGAGAGAAGGAGGGGGTCCACAGAAAAAGGCTCGCTTTCACTGTTTGAAAGGACAAAGCCGGATAACGAGGCCTCCTCTTAACCTGCTGGTCCCTCTTTAAACAAATTAGCTGAGCTCACTAACTAATGTCTTTGCTGTGGCTGCTGGGAAACCAGAAGGGGGAGGATTCAACATGACATCAGATTTATGCCCAAAGAACCGTTGAATCACATGGAAGCTACAGTATGATCAAAACATGAACAATCTAGTGCTGACTGCATTTAGCCAATGTGAAAGTAGAATAAATTCAAGTGAGGTGTTACTATGGAAACAAAAGAACCTCTGTTAAATAAAATGAACAAGTAACTGAAGTCAGACACCATTTAAAATTACTCTCAGTGGGTTTTTCTTACCTGCAATGAAAAACATCAAAGTCAAACCAATTAAAATACAAGTTATAAGGCAGCACACTTTTTAAGTGAAATGTCGATAACAGTCAGGAAGATGTTTCTGTTCATGCTCTCACATACCCTCACAATACATAATTACACTTCTGTTTATAGTGTACATATGTGGTCTACAGTGTAAACACTGTATTCATACCTCCAGCTGTTTATTTTTTGTCTTATTGTTGCTGTTTATGACTGTAGAATTACTGCTGCACACATTTGTACTGTATATGTATGGTTGTACATACATACAGTATATGCGCATTCACTTCTAGCCCTTGCAGTTCATTTTTATGGAATATTTATTTATTTTACATAAACCATAAATATTCCATGACAATTATTTATTTTACTACATCTATTCATTTTTTACTACGTGTATTTATTATTTATTTTACTACATGTACATGCAAAATACTTTGCACATTACAGCTTTTTGCTTTTCCGGTTGATGCTGAGCTGCATCTTGTTGTCTCACTATTTTTCAGCAACACAAATAATTATTTCTTTCATGCATATGCGGTGAGACCAATACAATCCAAGATGTTCCCTGTTGCAGGGTAATGAGCATATAGGGAGTGCAAGCTGTTATTTTGTTCTGTAATAGTTTCAAGTCACATCACGTGATTATCATCGTTTAAGTAGTTACTAGTAGTAGTAATTCAAGTAGTTTATACAACAGCAGTGAAAGAAAAGTGCAATGAAAGTTGGGGGAGTGAGATCCAGCAAGTGCTATATGGGGTTAGGGTTAGCTTTATGCCACAGGTATGTGCCCCATAGTGCTGTACTTTGTAAATATTTAAAATTAAAGCTCATCTGATTTTTTAACATTTATTAACTTAGGGCCTGAAGCCTAACAGTTCTGTGTTTAAAGTCTGGTTTGATTTAGGGTGGTTTCACACTGGGGGCAGGGCCCTGATCCAAACATGCTTGACTTCAGAGTCCAGTTTATATAATTAGTGTGGACATAAGCGTTCTGGTTTGGGTACATTTCACAAACCCTGCCTGAGTCAGCTTGAAAAGGTTGTCTCAGGCACATTTCATGTGTATTCGATCACAGTCCACATGAGATATGAAAGCAACTGTGTCCAAACTAGGAAGTGGGCCGCTATGTGATGGATTGTATGAGAGCATTTTTTTCAAGACTTGCAGCTGTTGTCGCCTAGCAACCATGACATGGCTGTTAACTTACATGCATGTAAAGAAGAATCCAGAAATTTTTTAGTTTTTTTTCAATACTTACATTTAAAAGCATAGTCTTATACTGCTTCAACTTTGTCCATTATGTTAGCTTGAAAAAATAAGTAGTTGCTTTTTCCTCTTCTTTGTGTGAATTGATGTACTGCAAACTGCATACCCCCACTTACTGCGTGTGACTGTGTACATACGTAAGCTTGCTCAGGCATGGAACGACGTGACAAATGTGAAAGTGGGCTGGCGGGGAGATGGGAGGGGGAGCATTCGGGCTCGGGCACAGTAAGAAACAATCGTGCTTAACGTGAAAACACCCTAAGGTACTAAAACGCCATGGTTAGGTTTTGGAAAAGATCATGTTTTTGCCTTAAATGCCTGATTTTTAAGGTCTGTTTAGGTACAAGTAATACTCGGTTAGGATTAAGAAAAGTTCACGTTTTGGCTTAAATTAGCCGACATATTTTTTCACCACAGCTGTAAAATCGTTTCACAAATGGCAGTAAAATGTCCTGACAGTCGCTAAAACTTTCTCACTGTAAAATCTTTATTGTGAAATTTACAGTAACTTACTATCAGCAATTAACAAGTAACTTAGCCTACTGTAATTTTATTTACAGTAGATTACTGCACATCTGTTTACTATAGTGGTTTCTTCACTGTAAAATTATTCACAGTTTTACTGTAATACTTTTTGCAGTGCTGATTCCTTTCCATAGGTGTTTTCACTCTGCCTGCTTCTTTACTGTAGTTTTTTTTTACAGTGCAGTGCATTTACTTTATGGTAGCACACAGTTTAAGATCTCTTTCCCAAAGAGGAATTCTTACGGCAGGTTTTGAACCCTCATCTCCCAGACCATAAATCACTGCACTGATTTCAGCCAAAAGTTGGCATCACCATCAAGAATGCAGACTATTCATAACATACACTTAGCCTACAATATAAACACAGAATATACAGTCATTTTTCACCACTGTTTTTTTTTTTACAGGAATGCTTTGACTATTGTGATTTTTTTACAGTAGTTTTTTTACAATGGTTTTTTACAGTAGTCATTTTTTACCATGATTTTCCACAGTAAACTGATTTTTACCACAGTATATACGGTACTCTACTGTAAAAATTGTTAGCGTACGGGTTACAATATCTAACTGTGAATAAAACAGTAAATTACTGTAGAGACTTAGACTTTCATCTTTAGACTTTAGACTTAGACCTTAGTCTCAATTACAAGTCTGCTACATTTGTTTTACAGAGACACTGCCTACCTTTCTTTGTGAAACAGCTTGGGGCACAGACCTGCTGCTTCAAGGCCACAGCCCTCCCCTTTTCAGTGAGTGCGGGGATGAGAGCAATGACTGTGATGTTGAGGGTGAGAAAGTTGCAGGTTTCCAACTGAGACGCCTCAGAGTGTCACAGTCGTACCCACTGTTAACATTCTGACCCTAAAGAACAAAATCAAAGTGCACAATGCTGCAAATGTCAAAGAAATCCCCGGCATGCTCTTGGTTTTGCTCCTGATCTGACACGTTTTATTCTGTCTTGCAGGCTGCAATTCTTCACTGTGACAGCTGCTGTCTGGTCTCTGGGTCGCTGCGACTCTTAACACCAGCATTGATGATCACACTGGGTGTTTGATACCATCATCCAATGATCAGCATTAATCTTTAAAAGCTTCTTTAAGCAGCTTCTGTTTACTTTATGCAAATGTTAACTACAATGACAACACTTTTTAATCTCCTGAAACAAAAAAAAGATTGTGACACAGTCATATTTTAGCCAACAAGCTTCTTCATGCCATTTATCAGAGGCCTACTTCCTGTTGCCTAGAACTGTCAACACTTGTTTTATGGTTTAATAACACAGTTCAGATTTAAGTTTGGCAATATTTTTCTATTTTAAAGACAATTTATTTAATGATACACTTGACAGCCAAAAAATAGTCTTAAGTTTAAAACTGACAGTATGACCATTAAACTGTTTGATTGATGGTCGTAAAAATGCCAAACAGCCTGACGGCAATCTCAGGTTTTATAGTTGTAAAATAACGTGACAGCAGAAAATAAAGATGTGTCAGCAACAACATCTGCACTGAGCTATTAGGCTTCACTGAGTCATGAAATGAGTGATTGCATGTCATTTCTCTTACTGTAAGACACCAACAATCTCTACTTGATCAATGCAGATTTATATCGACTGTGCAGGCTAATGATACGATGCAGTTTACATTTTAACACTAATGACTTGATTGTTTTTCTTGTGCTGTTGCAAAAATCTTCTAAAAGCTTCCGATCTGCAGGAAATAGCAGCAAACAGGAGTCTAAAAGGCAGAAGGAGGATTTTGTGGTTGCAGTTTGTAAACACAACATTCAATGTTAGCTCCTCCTCTTCGGCTCAACAGCTCCTCTTGGATTCATCCTTTCAATCTGACACCTTGCTGCTTTTTTATAGTCCCGCCCTCACAATCTGAGTGCTGTCATTGGCTGCCTACAATGACGCCCAGAGTTTGAAGTCCCGAAATGTTCTAAACAAAAAAAAAAAAAAAACGAGAAAATATTGGAGGGTGGAGTCTCAGACACCAAAACACACTTCCAGTGGGTCGAAAGTGATGATGAAAGGGATGGTTTTGTTTGAATCTTTGCATTGTTTTTTTTTTTAGGAAAATCTTTCACAAGATCTATATTCACTGCAACACTCTTCAAATTTAGTTTAGTTAAATTTCATGAGATTCAGATCTAATGTTTGTTAGACTGAATTTGAGGAAAATGTGTGTAAAGTGAAGCAGAGAGCTGCAGCTACAACGAACAAAGTTTTCAGTTTATGGGACCTGGGTTTGCTTTGTGCTGCTGCCTCAGATCTGCTAAAGGTTCCTTCATGTTTCCTCTTGTCCTCGTTTTTCTTGTTCTCTTTGACTTTGTTGTCACTGTATTAGTTTCGGCTGCTATTCGCCTTCCCCAACACCTTTATTGGTGCCTAATTGTAATTCCTTAGACACTGTTTTAGTCATTTATTAGAGTTAAATATAAGCACTACAGTATAGCTCTGTTACTGCCTTCATCAAACCTGCTAATTGTCGCAGTATTCAATTTTCCTTTGTCTTGAATGTGATTAGCACCCAGCTGGCACTGATGAAATCAAACATTATTTACACGTTCATTTTGGGTGCAAAAAGCTGAATATTCACCTTGAAACCTGCAGGATCTTTTTTTTCTCCCTACTCTAACACTCTTTGTTTCTGCTGTTGACTCAGAATAGAACATAAAATCGAAGGAGTTATTAAGACTCCCTCCTGCTAAAAGCTCTGTTCAGCAACGAAGAAGAGCAAGAAAAGAAGACAAGCCTACTTCAGGTGTGAAAACAGCTCAAAGGCGTGCAGCAACACAACAGCGTCCGCCCGTCTGCTGAATCGTGACGGCTGGAGGTCCTGTTGATTTCCTCTTTTCCAGCACAGGTTTATGTAAATGAGCCTATCGACCCCACCCTCTTCTCCTAACATTAATTAGCACAGTGCTACCTTACTCAATATTTGGTAACAGAACCACCGTCGGCGGATGCAAAAATTTGCAGGATTTGACTTTTAATTAGGTGCAGGAGAGCACAGGTGCGCTAATGAGCGAAAGGAACTAATTTGAATAAAATCGGCCTGTTTACAAGGACGGGGAGGTTAATTAGGAACATCAAGTAAAAACGATGAAAATGTCACAGCTTTCACAGTAATTTGTTCTCTGACTGAGGCTTTTTTTCCAGTCTGCGAAACTTGTCCTGCAGTGCTTACAGGATCAGAAATGCTCACCTGCGCAAACTCTGTCCTCATGCTGCATTCACTTCCTCCGGGTCAATCTGGTTCAGCATCAACATCAACATTCAGGTTAGCACAACGTATTCAGGAAGTACTTCTGCATGTAAAGCACAAGGTGAATGGAAGGGAAATTGGTGATGATCATCAGTTAGACATATCAGTCAAATCAAAAAAGAGGAAAAGATCATCCTGCTCTTAGATTTACTATTGATGTAGTGAGAGAAGCTTTTCACTTTTGTGTCTGACACTGGATTGGTGACGCTAATCTTTTAAAATTGTGCTGATTGTTCAGATCTGTTGGGTTAAAAAGCGTGTGTGAAGGGTCCAGGTAGCAGCATCCATATTTAAGTCTTTGGACTCACCCCACAAGCTCACTGGTTTTGCTGATATTGATCTTTGGGTTGTAGTTGTTGCACCATGTGATGAAGCTCTCCAGCTGTCCTCTGCACTCCTCATAAACACATCTGAGTGTTGTGAAGTCTTCACCTCAAATGTTAAAGGAGTGCTATCTTGCTTTCCTATCTTTTCTGAACTATAAATATTGTTATAATGTTGAAAACTCATGTTAAACGATGCCAAAGCATCACATAATGAGGAAAATGCATCTGGAAGTGAGCCCTGCAGGTTGTTGTGGTTGGGTCTGCATGCTGTGTTTCAAGAAATTTTTTGACTGTGATTTTGCAATGACATTAATGTGTACTGGACTTCCCTATATGAGCATGACAGCTCTAAACGCACAGCGCTGTGCCTGCCCCCTCCCCCGCTCTGCTCGGACGCTG
>JAQLOL010000026.1:28296318-28307445 GCA_029783665.1 Naso thynnoides
GTGTGTGTGTGTGTGTGTGTGTGTGTGTGTGTGTGTGTGTGTGTGTGTGTGTGTGTGTGTGTGTGAGTGTGTGTGTGCGTGTGTGTGTGTGTGTGTGCGTGTGTGTGCGCATGTGTGTATACAAGCGTGTGTGTGTCTGTTTGTGTGTATGTGTGTGTGTGTTTTCAAACCTTTAGTGACTCTTTGCTTTCCACATGTTCACCTTTTTTTCACCAAAACTCAAAAATGTCACATGTGTGATTATTTTGCTTTTCATGGTAACAGATCAAATACTTTGAAATCACAATATCACACGTTTTCCTTCCTTTCACAGTTATTTCCTGTACTCAAAATAACTTAGACTGTCTCCTCATGATCATTAGAGGAAAACTAATGAACTCGTAATTCTGTCCCAGTTAAAAATAAAAGCGTAATTTGTTTCCAGCTTCCTCCAAGAGCTTTGTTTAACAAAAAAAAGCTTAGAAAAGTACTTTGCAGCCTTTAAGTAACTGTATGATTTATAAAGAACACTTATGTAGCATTTATACACTACGCAGTCTAAAGTTTGTGGACATAATGACAGAGCTTAAAGGGCAAGTAGTTAAAAAAAAACACACATGTAGGCTATATTTTATTGACATACGAAGTAAATAACTTTTTTTCAAAGTAAATAAATTTTTTCAGGTAGTTGGAAAGGTCAAATATGCTGATGAATACTAAAATAAATGTGATATAATAGTCGAAGTCTCTATATTTTATATATACTATAGAATATTATTACTTCATATGCATAAGGAAATACTATATTTGAACTCTGAAGTAATACTCACAAAAAATGTACATACAAAAATTAATATTCAATTAAAATATAATCCAAAGTATGTATTTTTACAATCACAAAGAAAACATTAAGTGACATTAAAAAAAGTAAAATAACACTTACATAAAGCTGGGGTTGGCAATACTGTTTAGAACCAGTTCAATTCGATTCAATTCAAACTTTATTGTCATGTGTACTAGAGACAACATCACACAGTACAATGAAATTCTTATTCTGAGAGACCTCCAGCAACAATAGAGATAACAATAGCAGGATTAAAAACAGTAGTAGAAAAAGAGAATACATTCAGTTAAATAAGTAAGGAGATGCATATCGGGCAAGTGCAAATAAATAAGTAAAAGTTGTGTAAAAAATGCTTCACAGTCTACTAACAAACAAAAAACAAAGCAATAATCAAAATTACGGTGAGTGTCGTCTGAACTGCTGCATTAACATCAAAATAAATGTTATTTTCATCATGATTAAATGTAATTATCTAATCATTGTTCCGCAGACTCACAGCAGCTCTCAGGTCTAATTCCTCAGCCATCATTACACTTAATTAGAGCTCTTTCAGTGATTCATAAAAAAACATCTTTTACTGCTCGAGCTCCGCGGCTGGAGGCAGCCTATCATTTCCCCACAGCTCCTCTCAGCCAATCACAGTGGCCTGTCCAGGTGGCGGCAAAGGAAACACTCAGGGGATGAGGTTGCCTCAGGGCACTGGTTCAGGATCAGCTTTTCCTCCCTCTGGTCTCCATCACCTGTTAGGTTTGAGACTGATCTGGGAGCAGCGCCAGCTCCATCCAAACCTGCTCTTCCAGTCTATAACTGCTGCAAACTCGCAGCTCAGCGCCCAAACCTGTCATTATCCTGTCATGGTGATTGTAAATCAAACCTACCAGCTCTGTTGTCATGGTGACACCAGAGGCTCAGTGGTTTTACTGCAGCTACAAATCAAGTTGGGACGTTTGAGCCAACAGGCCTGTGGCACGCTGCGGGACTCTCTGGAGAAAGTCAGATGCTACTTTAGGTCAAATGAGGCATTTTATGTAAACGAATCACAGCTCTTATTGGCTAACATGACCAATCGTCACCCCTCACACCTAAACCTGATCAGCCCAACCAGAGAAGCTAACCAGCAGTAACCAATCGGTGGCAGAGTAGGCGGGTCAGTCCCTCACTGCAGTGAATTCGTATTTCAAACATGGAGCCACCGTTTCTGGCGGTTACGCAAACTGGCGTGCAGAGTTTTCTTGAGTACGACACACATAAAATCTACAGCACATTAAGGAACATTAATCAGCCGCCTGTCAATGAACAGAGGAGTTTACCTGGCAGTTAGTAAGGTGGAACAGCCAACATGTGTCACATAAACACTGTATAATAATCGATGGATGTAAATCACTGACTTTTATAGATATTTCTCTCCTGTCCTTATTTTCTGGCAACTGCTGCTGCATGTGCTGAGAAGTCACCTAAAAATTAAACAGCATGTTAATTATGTTAATCACTGCTGTGGCGATGCTTCAGTTAAGATATTCTCAGTGAGTAAGATATGCTGTTTGTTGCTGTGTTGTTTCAGGTATAACCTTGAATAACACCAGTGTGACCATGAATGTGAAGCTTCATTAATGACCAAAATGCTGAACAGACATTTATTTGAAAACTAATTGTACAATAAAGTTATTTAAGCTTATCCTCCATCCCTACAGTGGAGCCCACCACAACACAAGACTGATGATATTTAAAAACACCTTTATTTTTATTTACAGCATGTTTTCTGTCCAACACCAACAAGCCAAATCCATGATCCAGCCAGTCGGCTTAAGGAAGAAAACTTGCTTTTTCTTTACTTGAATCTTTTTCTTTTAATGTCTCTGTACTTCTTTGTCACCACATCTCAAAGGAAGATGTTGTGCTTTTCATTTAACTACATTTATCTGACAGCTTTAGTTACTTCACAAATTGAGATTTTTACCCGCAAGACATATAGATTTAAAATGTTGTTGTTGTTTTTTTTATTAAACTAACCAACAGTTTATATAAATACAGCATAATCTATTAGCTAATTGATCAATCCGTCAACTAATAAATTTCTTTTAAAAATATAAGCCTATATTAAGGTGCAACTTTGGGCTTATTGTAATGACATCTCTCACTTCTTTTAGAGTTTTTGGAATTTAATTGTCAGGAGTGAGGGGAGAAACACTGGATGACTGGAAATTCCCCCAACACCATAAGCTTTTCTCCTTTTCTTAAACACACACACACACATCGAACTTTCCCTCCATCAGAGGTTCTTTGATGAGAGACTGTCACGCGTGTACAATCACACACACATGAGCAGATCGGACCACAAGTGTCTTAAACTTTATGATGTTCTTTAGGCTAAATGAACAGACAGATGCTTAAACATGTCAGAACATTATATTTCTGTGTGTGCGCGCACGTGTGTGTGTGTGTGTGTCTGTGTGTGTGTGATGCTGAGCAGCAGCTTTGAAGCAGCAGCTGAGCCACTGACGTCACACACTGTGATTTTAATTGCCTTTTTTGCAGCAATTAAGTTGATTTGGTTGATTAGAGGTTTCATAAAGAGTGGCTGGTTTGAGTAAATACTTTGATTAACATCATAAAGCTGCTCTGCCTCTGTGAGTCAACACACACAGAGGTGACTGATGATTGAAGTTAATTGTAGCACACGACTGATTGGACGGGTTCAAACCTCAAGAAGTGTGAAACCAACTTCAGCAGTTTAAAGGATCCTTGGCCAGATTGTTTATTTTGATTTAGTGTTTCCATTAAAGTTTCAGGTTTAACTGCAGAAAAGTTTCACCTCCGACAGCTGTTTGTTGAAAACATACATATACACATAAAGATAGCCCCACACACCCTGACACTTGGTGTCTTCCAGCAGCTTCACTTCCTGTTTCTTTATCAGCTTTTTGTCTTCAGCCTGGTTTTCACCAGTGAATCACATTCATCGTTACACTTTCACTCTTTCACCACAAAAACTCCTTGTCAAACAAAAGCTGAAAGTCGCACTGAAACCTCATCAGTTGCTGTGATGAAACTCAAAGATGAGATGTTGTTAGTGTTTTGCTGTCCACATACTTACAGACCGGACGAGTCCAGATGCTTTGTGTTGATGCTTCTGATCAACATCCTTTAAGCTGGATTTCATTTCATCTTCATATTATATCAATCAGTCCTTTGTTTTTTAAAGCTGTCTGCTCTTTTTTTCTGCCTCCGTCAGTTTAATAATTGATTTAATACCTATCAATAACCGCCTTGGTTCACCTGGTCTCACCTGTCAGTGTCGGTGGTGTTTTAAGCAGTTGGTACACTCTGAGGAGATAAGAGAAGTGATAATTTGTTTCTGTCAGTCGTGCACCTACATGCCTCCTACCATCTGTTATTGCATTTCAGCCTCTCATTGTGAATATTGAAACATTTCCATGGCAACACCACCAACATACAGGCAGGTAGCAGCAACGAGAGGGGGAGGAAACAGCTTTATGATTTTTCTATCGTATTCAGTCTGAAGAGAGCAGGAACCAGTTCGTTCTGCCCAGAATATGATTATTTTTAAATATTATATTAAGTAACTGTTCTTATACTTTATGGTGTCATATTTAAGTTATGTTTGGGGAAAAAACACAGCAACAGATCCCTCTTGGATGTTTCTATGCTGGATAAAACATGATGAAAAGCTCCTACAGAGCACAATACATGACAAAATTATAGAGTGCCATTATGTGTTTTTAATAGTTTCCTGTTTGTTTTTGTCATGATCATAATAAAACTATTTTAATATTAATTTAATAGTATTTCAACATGAATGCATCAGCCTGAGTGTGTCATTACAAACTCTGCAAACAGCAACAAACTATCGCTGATGAATTAAGTTTAGTTCTATTTCGGTGCAACTTGTACAAATTTAACATTTGAGCTTTGAGTCTTAATCTTCTACATATTCTGATCCCGCTGTTCGCAGCTGCTGAGGCAGTCATCAGCGGCTACAGCTCGACGGAGAGATTGAACCGCTGCAGCGGGATCAGCTACAACCTGCAGACGGTTTTCAGGTCTGGCGGCTGTTTCTGTCTTCATTTATTTAAACTGTCAGTGAGTGTGTGAACAGCAGCTTTAAACCTGTTTCTGTTCTGCTGTCAGGATTCTTTCTTACTGTTTAAGATTGTATTAAATGTATTTAAATTTATTGTTATTAGATTCAATTCTTGGTGCAGTACAGTCTCCTCTGTATCAATTAAACTGCCCACAGACAGTCATAACTGTAGTTTTTTAAATGTAAGGGGGGGATAAATTGTATCATTATTATTTTTATTAGTAGTAGTAGTAGTAGTAGTAGTATTGTTGTTGGTGGTGTTGTTGTTGTTGTTGTTGTTTTTGTGTTTGTTGTTGTTTTATTATGCAGATTTTGTTTTAAAAAAATGTCAAAATCAAATTCTTCCTCCTCATCAACACCAAATGTCCATAATTAAAATTAAATGAAATTTAATTAAAGTTGTAACTTTCTCTTATATGGAAAAGTTGTGCCTCCTTTTTAACAAACATCAAATTTCACAATATTCTTCTATTTTGCTCCATAAATTCACATCAGCAGATTTTCAACACATAAACAAAGTGTTTGTTTTCATTTCATTTTATTTATATTTTTTCCAAATTTGAACACAGGAAGTACAAAGCTTCTGTCGTTTTCCCCTTTTTTAAAGGAAACCAGGTGTACAGTTAGTGCATTCGATCCTAAAACAATGAAAAAATAGATTTGACTAAGAAGAAGAAGAAGAAGAAGTGCTACATAAGGAGATGATGAGGTAAATCTGTCCAGGAAGAAGAAACAAATAGATGAACGGATGCAGTGAAAGGAACAAACAAACAGTCCACAAATTATTATTATTATCATTATTTACACGTCAGATGCATAGAATACTTTGTTCAAATCCATTTTTACATAAATACCTACATTTTGTTTCCAAAAGACAAAAAACTACCAGCCGAGTAAAAAGTGAAACCGGTCCAAACTGCTCCATTATCAGCTGGTGTCAGACTCTGCCACAGTACCTCTGAGCAAGACACACACACACACACACACACACACACACACACACACACACACACACAGCTGCTGCAGCTGAACCTCAGTGGAAAAACAACTGTCACATTCCCACAGTCATGACTAAGAGAGGATTTTAAAGGATTTTAAAGTTTTGTATTCTCCTTTATCTCCAGTATTATCAGTGTGATGTTAAAACAAACACTGGTGACTAAAGTTTAAGTCAAGTTATTCTTTTGTATTATTCTTTTGTCAACAAATCCAGTTTAAAAGATCCAGACATGTATGTGGGTCCTGAGTGGCACGTTCCTTCATCACCATCCACACACACACAGGAGAAAGAAAAATACAGAATCAAACTATCTGCTTTAAATCTTATTTCAGTTGTTTTTCATTTAGAGGTTCTCAATAAAAAAAAGATTACAGGTTCCTCCAGCAGGAAGTAAAGATTTTCTCTTTAAATCAACAAATCTGTTTGATTTAAATCACCAGTCTGCGACATTCCACAATGTATTGTGTTAAAAGAAATGTAATGTTCTCATCTACATTGATTATTTCCTGAGCAAAGTTAGTATGAAACATATCATTCTGGCGAAGCTGCTGGCAGTCTAGTATCTGGATTATTAATGTCTTGTTTCATTTAAATGTCTTGATCTCAGTCTGAAGTGCCATTAGACATGTTGTTTTTTTCTGAGTTTAAATGATTACGTTAAAAAATCAAAGCTAACAGCATGCTACTTTGTGTAAAAACTGGTTGATTTCATTTTCACTCTACAAAGAAGCGGCTTGATCCTGAGAGACAAAATCTGATTTTTTTTTAAAATTTTAAACTGTTGCTGCATTTAAATTGATAAATCCTGCGAAAACCTAATGGAGCGTGGAGTGCAAAGGACATCACAGGCAGATGCTGTGAGGAGGATTCTTCCTTAGTTTTTTGCTTTGGCTGATAAATGTTAAATGAAACTTTGATCAGAGTTTGTGTCGCATGTGTCGCATGTGTCTGTGTCTTCTCTCCTGCTGGAGGAACCGTGTTTTCTTTCTCGCAGACATGTTGTTCTGCTGAGCAGATTTCCTGCGAGCCGGCTGCCGTCTGTTACAGACAGACGCTCAGAAACCTTCAGCTGGGCAGCTTCTCACTTAAAACATCTCTTTCTCAGGACGCTGGTTTCGTTTGGCACCAAAATCCACCATCAAGTGTTCAGTCAGCAGCTGTGACCATGTTTGGATCCTGTTTGTTTATGTATTTTCAGCCCAACTCCAACAGAAAGTTTCAGTTTTTCAAGCTCCTCCTTCGTGGCTGATTCGAGTTCATGTTTTGTTTTGTTTTTTAAATCATGTGTAACAGGAAAGTTTTGACCTCCTGCTGTTTGCATGAGTTCCGATGCCTTCAGGGACGTCAGTCAGTCCTCGTAAAGGTAAGCATTCACCAGTGTGTGTGTGATCTGTGTCGATGAGTATTTGTTGTATGCACTGTGATGTGTGTGTTTGTGTGTGTTATCAGTAAATCAGTGATGTCTAAATGTCACGTTACAGTCTCACAATTATTTTAATGTTTTTCATTAAGATTAGATTTCTTCCAGTTTTGTGGGACAGTTTTACACATTATGGATTATTTGAAACAAATCTGAGCTGTAATAAAATTGTAAAACAAAAAAACGTAGAGAGAATGTGAGGCAGAAAATCATTTTTCACAAACATACCTGAACAGGAAACACTTCCGCCTGACAGTTTCACAACAAGTTGTTAGCAACTCTCAATTTCACTAGGTCATGTGAGTCTTTGTATTCTTTTAAAACGTGACGTGAATTAAATTACACAAAAAACATGTTGCAGCTTTTATTTTAGCTCCATCGCTAACTAGATAATAGGCCTAACTGACGATTGCCCTTGTGATGTTGATGTCGCAACATCAACTTTTATTTGAAATTAAGGCTCTTTTTCATGTTGTTGAAAGAAAAAGGTAACAAATGTCATGTTTGATCAGTTTAACATTTATAGTGGTAACAATTATATTTTAGTCTGTAGTAAAACTGTAAACCTGAGAGTTTGGTCTGCTCTGTTCTCAGCTGCAAACTCACGTTTCTGTTCTTACAAACTCTAGAAACACCTTAAATCTTCCACATTAATTACAGCTCATGTTTGTTTCCTCTGTGAAGCTTCGTCAGCAAAACAGAGAGCTAAAGTTGGCTTTGTGGTGCATTCATTGTCTTGATTTTATCACAAGTTTGTTCCAATGTTTTCTTCTGAATGGAACCTCATGCTCAGGGAACGACTGAGCCTGTTAGCAACATGAGCTCAGTTAGCTGAACTGTTCACGTACATCTGACTGTTGCATTGCTTTTGTGAACATGTGGAGCTACCAGAACGCAATCAAACCTGTGTTTTTGTGTGTTTGTGTTTGTGTTTGTGTGTGCGTGTGTGTGTGTGCGCGTGTGTGTGTGTGTGTTGCAGTCTAGTCATCGCTGATGACGTCCACGTCCTCTCCTCCTTGCTGCTGTGTCGCTGCTCTCCAGCGGTTCACGTGCTGACTGCCCTTTCTCTTCTGCTGGGCTTCGGGGGACTCTTCCTCCAACTTCTGACGCTTGTGCTTCGTCCTGCGGTTCTGAAACCACACTTTCACCTGCACACAGAGACAGAGAGGAGTGTTTTGTTAGATAGGAGGGTGGTGTGCTTCAACACATGAAAGATAAGTAGAACAGATACTGTGATGCCTCCTCCTCTGCACACACAGATATTATTATTGCCTATCTATTTCCTGTTTTACTGGTAAATCAAACATCCTGTGACAAACATCATAAATTATATGAGCCTGAGTGCAATAGCTCCCATACAACACATTTAAAGCTCCTAAACATGTAATGCATATTTACTCGAGAACTGTACGAGATATTTTTAACCTGATCTCCAGAATAAAATGTTTCCATCAGACCTTTCTGCAAACTACCAACATGTTGAAGTTGTACATTTTATACGAATCATATGTTATGTCCGACTTTCTCTTCAGGAGGAGGAGAGGATGGTGGAGGTGTGACAACCAGACAAGAAGGCTGCAAGCAGCAGAACACTTCAAGGTCGAACAACAGCAGGTAACCCGACTGTCGGGACTTTTTGCAGTCGCGTTTGTGTCGCCAAAACTGGATATTTTTAGCCAAAACACGATCTTACCGTAACTCACAGCAAGCAGTTTTGTGCATAAACTTGACCAGACATTAATTACAACATTGACATAAAACAAAATTATCACCCGAATAAAATTTTGGCATTGTACATATCCAAGGTTTGCACAAATTTACAATATTAGACTTACCTGACCACTGGTATTCTGGCCATCTTTTTTTATATTTCTACTTCACTATGATTCAGAGGCAAATATTTAAATTTTATGCTACATTTCTCACAAAGATTTATTTAACAACAAGAATTAAAATATATAGGTACCTATATATTTTTATATATATGACATGTATATATATATATATATATATTAAGAGAAAATGTCCCAGTGAAACATTTACAAGCTTCTCAGAAGAACACTCATGGAGCTCCATCCTAACCAGCTGTAACATTAAAGTAATGCACCAATAATCCAATTATGTCATTTTTATTGTTCTGAAATCATCGGAAAAAATGTTTTTTTTATTGCATACTTCAAGGAACTTGAGAAGACTTTATGTTTTTTTTTCTGTCGACTTCAGGACCTCATTTGGAACTATTAGTGCTTCTGTCTGGAAGTGTCTGGAAAGTCAGGCAGCTACTTCTATAACACTGCTTTCACTGACAGTAATAATAATAAATGTGTTGGAGCTTCACAATGATTTAATCTCTTTACGCTGGTAAAACATGAATGTGACATGCAGGACTGTTCAAACACGTCCGGCTCAGTCCCGTCTCCAGAAGTCATTGCACTGACTAAGTGAGAGCTCATGTTGCACAATCTGTCAGAGTGAACTGATATTAAATCTGTCCAAAGCCCCGTAAAAGGCCTCAGGTGACACTTAAATACCAGATCCTCTCCGTGTGATGGGACGTTGTGTAATTATGATACCGATGTCACTCTGACGGATCTGTCAGGATCATCTCAGCGCTGGTGAGTCTGACAGTTAAAACTCACTCAGCATGCAGACAGAAATGTGTGAGGAAAGAATCTCCTGTCGAGTTCCTCCAAGAGATAAGCTGAGAAAAACCAAAAATAACCTTTTGTTACCTTACTTTCTAATATTACACCTTAGAGCAGAGTGTCATGATTGTCATGACATGAACGGAACTTCAGAGCACTCAAGTAAAAGAGGCAGATATTCTTAATTTTAAGTCAACATTCTGCATCCAAAGCATTAATGAGGTGAAATACTACATGTTAAAAAAATAAAAATAAAAATTCTTGCGCCCATCAATTTTTGAGAGGTCTAAAATATTCATTTAAGTTTTTTCAGTTCAGGTTATTTAAAGGGAGATTTATACAAATAAGATTTTTTCTAATGCACAGTATGTATTTTCTGCTACTAGAGGTATCCGTTGTGGAAGTCCCAGAAACATTGGAAAACTCAACGATGTCATGTCTGGGCTCACAAAATGATTCAGAGGTATGCGAGTCGTGTCACGAAGTTCCATACATACCTACACAGCGACTGTTACTTTGACCACTGATTGATTGTCTGATTCAACGTCCGACTGCTGGGACACAGTGACGTTAGGATAATCTCAAAGCTGATTTGATTTTACAACGCAGCGTCACATGAATTGGTCATTCAGGTTGAAAAGTTTTAACTTCCGTGAATGATGTAAATTTGCATCTTCACTCAATTCGCTTGGCTACATTAACGTCTCTAAGCATGAATTTCCATTTGTTCACAAGAACACACCTTCATACAATTAAAACCAAATATATATATTATGATAAAAATGACAGATTCCTCTTAGTTAAGACATTTTCATAATACTGTAGATAAGACAAGATAACATTTTCACAAGTGTTTAACAATTGAAGCTGTCACATAAATGGAGAGATACATTAAGATGAAAACCAGTCATCTCCAAATAAGTGATTTTAAATTTTTCAGATAAACTGAAGAGCCTGAATATGATCAAACAGGATACTTATGCACATGGAAACACATTTGATATGTAGTCAAGGATAATTATAGAGCAGACTAAAGTGAAAATTCTCAAGTGCAACCTTCACCAATGTTTGTTAGCAAATGTATTAGATTCATTTCTACCACAGACAGATCTGTCCTCTGTGTATGCAGTGGATCTA